>SCLH01002282.1:71037-85340 GCA_004367855.1 Oikopleura vanhoeffeni
TTAAACGTATCAGAACTTAAATCTGAATCGTTCCGCAGTGTGTTTTCACATAAAATTATTAACCAAAGTGTTCAAATAATAGCTACTGCTTTTCAAAATTTAAAAAGGACCAACCGTTTTTAAGTTAGGGGCGCTAGAAAAGTGGTGCGTCATTAGACAGAATTCATTAGTTGAATTTCTGTAACTTAAATGTTCAGGATGATATTAAACTTGCCTATTAAATAAAAGATGTTGATGGTGTTGGTTGCAGTACGTTTGATTGACCACGGCTTGATAAAATCTGTGGAAATTGCTTATATCCTCAAAAGAAGCAAAATCGACAAAAGAATGGGTAAAAATATTTCTATCTCTGATATTTGAACCCATAGATGAACCATGACTGCGTTTTAACATTCCAATGAGAGGGGCATCTTCAGGCCAATCTATATGTTTCTACAAAAAGACAAAATTAAAATATAGCATTCAAAAACGTTTTCAATTTTTTAGAAAAAAACAAAACTTGTAAATGAATTTCAAGAGTAATCACCTTAGCCTCTAGTTCTTCAATTTCTGCAATCTTTAGCGTTTCTACTGATTTGAGCATAAGATTTCTCGGTAACAGCGGCTGTAACCAAAAATGTGGAGATGGGCTTGACAGCCAGATAAATCTCCTGTTTTGATTTTTTGAAGATATCTTGAAGATATGTACAATTTTTGGGTCTTCTGCACCCATCTTCATTATCCCGTGATATTTTGCATTCTCTATAAAAATCATTTGGAGAATTCTCCAGTCTCTGGCAAATTCAATTTCCAATTCTCGTTTGTCATTCCATATCTCTATCAGAAGTTGTTTGCGATCGAGGTCGATAACACTGAACCTTTGCTTGGTCATGCCGTTAACAGGACTTGAAAAGAATGGTTCCGAATTAATGAGACCTAGGAGGTTATAATATTTCCCCTGTTCAAGATCTTGTGAAATTACGGCAACATCAAAAGTTTTCATTTTTATGGTTTCTGTCAGTATTCTGAGAGATTGGAAAGTTAATGTGTTAATTATCCTCTGAATTCGAGATATTTAGGTGAGAAAAGTGCCCTCGTGCGGATCTCTATACCGAGGCTCTTTATCTCCGATGATTCGTCAGAAACTATACATTTGATATGTTTGTTGATAAATATCTTTGATATCAACGATTTTATAAAGATTTTTTTGTTTGATTTTTTCCTTTAATGCAATATTCTTTTAAGTTATTATGCATTGTTTCGAATAGAGAAAGTTCAGAGAAACTTTTTCTATTGTCTGATTTTATCTATTTCCAAAATTTTCTTTAAAAGTGTATCAAGTGAAAACTGTTGTTCTATTTATTTCCGGTTATAACGCCTTTATTCTTTAGACCTTTGATATATCAGGATGAATATTCAATCGCTGATTGCCGCGTTTTTCGTATTTTCGTTTGGAATGCGATTTGGTCAGGCTCAAGATTATGATATGAATAATTATATCGACTTTTCGGCCATGACCAGTGAGGTTCACGAAACTCCCAAGACAAATTCTAAAACCACTCCCAAATCCATCCTCAAAACCTCTCCAAAATCTACCCCCAAAACCACTACCACAACCTTCACTAAACCCTCCGTAACCATCTCAGATGATTTTGATCCATCCGATTTCACCACACACGTCCCTAATACCCACAAAACCCAGAAAACCACACCAAAATCTCCCGAAGAGTCAAAACTTGTGAATATGTTCGTGACTGCGGTGAACTCAGGATGCATTTTGAGTCTATTTGTCTTCATGTGCATCTGTTTCAAATCAAAAAGCTGCAGAATAATAGACCGTGGCCAGTCTGAAACTCGCTTAATCATCGAAGAATCTTCCGATGAAGAAATTGTCGATAATCAGCTTACTCCAAGGAGAATAAGCCAAACTGTCAGTGACCGTGGTACTGAAATGGACATGAAAGAAGAATTTGACTTGAGAACTCTTCGAAATCAAGGTGTCAAGGACAACACAGCACCAATTATCAAATTTGAAACCGAAGGTTAGTAAATTGAGCTCTTATATCTTAGTTTAGTGCATTAAAAAGGGAGGGGGTTTTCAAGTAAATTAATTAAATTTTTCAGTTAAAATCGAAGAAACTAACCGGATTGTTATTGATATGGAAACGACCTTGGAAAACACTGAATTCACATTCAAAGTTGACGCCTCGGATTCCGATAAACGTCGTAAGTCTGACCTTTTAATGTTATATAGTCATGTGATTCAAAAATAAGGGATTCAGTAAATATAACATATTATTTAAGAAGTAACCAGCTCCCCAAATGCTTCCGGAAATGAGTCTCAGATTCAAAGTCCAAATGTTACCCCTATCCGACCAGGTACTTTCTTTATTTATTTTATCAGTTCAAGAAAATCATATAACTAGGATATCTATAAGGGACATTATGTTTTTAATAGTTTCCATTTTCAGAAACAACCTTGGAAACCACCGAATTCAACACCTCAGCCGACGCCTTAGAAATTGATCCGCTCCATAGCCAACGTCGTAATCAAGATGCTACCCCCGTTCGACCAGGTACACTCGTTTAACGTTTTGTCGCTCAATATGCTATAAAATTGTGATTTTTATAAGGACAATGTTTTGTTTTGATATTTTTGTTGCTTATAAGTTGATTTAGCTCAAATAAAATCAAAGTTTATACATTTGGTAACATTATTTTTTTAGAACCTCGATCTCTACGAAACCAGCGGCGAATCAATTACAAGGAATAAATCTACACATTCCTTAATTTAGCTCACAGATATCATATGTGCCTCTCCTTTGCCTCTTTCAATGCCTCATGAGCGTCATTTTTTGTTAATTCTGCCTCAATTTTTGTGCGAAAGTGATATGCAGTCATTTTTCGCGTAATTATTGTTCTGCCATAAATGTAAACCTGCTCCATTTCACCGACATAAACATTATGCTGTCGTTTATGCTCCAATTTTCTGTCAATAATGCTATCAAGTCATTTTTGCTTCACATTTTCTGCTATCCTTCACAATACGGACAATAAAAATTTTCTAGAATCAAATTTATTTTAGTTTTCAGTAAAAAACAGGGAACAAGGTCCAAGCTTTGCATTTCCGCCAAAAATATTGCAGGAAACTCGTAAATCTTCGCTCTCCACAAAAGGGGAATTGTTTATAACACTGAATTATTTATAAGGACGCAATTTATAATTGGCCAAAATTCTTACCAATAGCCATGTTTTGAACGGTTTATTTCTTTTAAGCATTGTGCAAATCGATCTCTAAGTTCTAGTTGAGACGTTAATCTATTATTTGTTTTTGCATCTCCATAATTACGATACAGAATAAATATTTCAGTATTATTCCGTATAGTCTTAGCATGCTTTCCGACTTCAAATAAACTCTGAATGTATAACTGCATTATTTTTTTTTCAAATAGAACCGATTAATACATGCCTGAGTTATAAGGACAATAGAAAATTTTTTGTGTCTTCGATCGACTTTAAAGGCTCTAGAAATGTCAGAACTATTTATGNGAGATATATTTTCTGTTGCGTCGTTATTTGAATAGACCTGATTCGTATTTGGACGTTTTGGTCCATTTAAAACGCCTTGGTGTTAAAATTTTCAAACGCATAAACAAATTTTCTGTTCTGTATTAATGTAGTGAACACGATACGGGTACTTAATCCCGTAGTGCGAGCCATCCGTGGCTCGAAGGCTTTAATTCGGTAATTTAGGACCCGTTAATCATATGAATGTAATTTACGAAGAATTGATCGACATTGGATAATTGAGTTTGTCATTTTTTTCGAAAATTTTTTAACTGTTTGCAAAAAACTCATCAAAAAAAAGCCTTGGAACGGGATCAGAAAAAAATTCTAAGACTCTCCTTTGCAATCCCACCCTAGCCCAAAATGATCACGTGCCGTATATTTAAGAAATAAGGTTGGTAAAAGTAGTACTGTTTTTTTTCAAAAATTGCATAAATCAATTTTTGAAAAAAGTGAAGCCCCTTGTTTTTAGACAGTTTTTAAAGAACTTTTTTCCCATTACAACCAAAGTCCAGAAAGCGATCACGTGCCTTCAAATAGGAAATAAGGTTTTGGTTCGTAAACAAATGGTGAATAAAATTACGTGGACGAAAAAATTTTTGGGTCAATAAACACTATTCAAGAGTTTTTGAACATAATAATATTTTCCAAAAACGTCACGTGATCTTATTTTTTCGAGAATAAGATTAATTTACTGACATATTCCAACCTTATTTTTGATGATTTTGTCCGTGATTTTAATCTGACTTTGGCGTAATGTGAAAAATGTCTTAAAAACGTTTGAAGTTGACCCTGGAATTTTTTTGACGTACATTTTGGTATTTTCAAATTACTGTAGCTATGTTTTTTTTTTTCAAAAGTACTGCCAAATCACAGTGGAAGACCCTGCGGGAAGAATGCGTAGGCGGAAAAACTGAGAAAAGGATTCACGAGAAATAATTATAAAAAAAAAATTGAGACTGCATTACATTAACATGATGACTAAAAAATTCAATTTTTTTGCAGATGCAATCCTCAATTGGCGACTGTTTTGGATAAATTTTAATTTGAAAAATGTCAAATAACACTGAATTTGTGTTATTTTATGCACTTGTTTGTGAGAATCGGGCGAAAATTAGAGAATTTTTTTAAATTTTCCTATTACATTTGACTGAACTTTTTTATTAACTTTTTTCACAATTGTTTTTATAGAACTGTAGAGATTTTGTTGAACAAATATTAATATCATTGAAAAAACATATTGTTGATAATGAATCTTCGTTATAATGCTTGATTTAAACGCAAAGCCACGGATGGCCGAAAGACACTCACGGGTCCGAGATTGTCGGCCACTTAGGCAGTTTAAATGCCTAATGTTTTAACTTTGTACGCATAACCTCTAAAACGTGACAGCCCATTGGTCCACTATATATATAGGCTATATTTGCTGTCAAGCCGACGAATTATTCAATCTCTCCTGCTAACTTAAAAAGTTTTGCCTCATTTAAATATAAAATGAATGAGATATTTGATTTTCTTTTTAAAAAAGCTCTTTTTTGGAAGTATAGAATTTTCTATTATTTTTCAAGCTTTTCCCAGATATATCAAAAAAAACGAGTTCGAATCAGGGTCGGCAGATTTTTAAACTCGTTGCTCCTGCTCTAGATCATTTTAGAGCTAACCTCAGACCCAACACTAGAGGATATTTTTTAGTAAAAGATCCCGATTTAAGTTCAATAGGATTAAAGGATAAAATTTTTCGGGAAATTTGAAACATATGATAATAGAATTTTTGAACCGATCGTCAAAAAATTTAAAGGTTAATTTTTGAATTCCTGGTCATGAAAACTCTTTGTTGGATTTGCTCATTATTTGTTGAAAGCTTTATTCTCCCTATGTGAGAGTTCAAAATATTTTGAGCCAATTATTCGGTTCGGAGCTCCAAGGGTTTAACCGGGCGTTTTCCTGAATAGACCATTTTTTCCAATCAAATATCACGAAAATATGAAAACAAGGCGAAAGTGTGTCTCATAAACAAATTAGGTCAGTTTTTTGAAAAAAAACAGATCGGTTTATTCGATCCGATTCAATTTGTGCCATACTCTTAGTTGAAGGCGTTGGGAATTTAAAAAAGTGCGAGTGTTAAAATTTTTAAAATTGCTCATAGCCATAACGTATATTTTCATACAATATAACCAAATATCACCATCAGGGGAGATGGTTTTTGGATAGGGTAGTCTGGTCGCACCTTCCTAGAGTTTTCTCGGGGTAAAAATTGGGGAGTTTTAGCTTGAGGTGCAAAAATAATCTTTGATTAACGCTTGGACCCTGCCTTAGGCTAGCAAGTTTAACATTAAGCTTTGAATTCAATTAAAATCACATTTCAATTGCAAAACTTAAAGCGGAAAGGAAGAACTGAAATTCTTCAAATGAAAATTTCAAAATTTAACTGCCAAGAACGCACGAGTTGCGATGCTGAAAAATCCAAAATTTTAATTTTCAAAAAGTGCAACCGTGAGCTATCGATTTGATAGTTTCGGTCTGATAAAATTTTAATTGAACGCTGCATGATGACTGGAAAAAATATAAATCCGTACCGAAATAAACATAAATTTAACGTTATTTCCTCTCATTATCACTTCCATTATATATTTTTCATTTCACAACGAGTCTTACAAATTAATCTGTTTTAACTTTTTTGTAACATGTTTCTCAAAATATGTTATGCCATGGAAAGTTTATTTTTACAAGCCTCAAGCTTAATTCAACTAGACCGTAAATTCGTATTTCAGCTCCTGACCCCAGGTCGTTGTTTCGAAGAAAACTCACGCAATTTTCAAAGACTATTATTTATCTATAATAATCTATGAAAAACGGTTTATATCGACAAAAAGCACAATTGTTCTACTAAACACGAAAATACTCACTTTAACCAAAAAATTTCGACTTCAGGTGATAACCGTGTGGTGTGAAAAGTGAAAATACATATATCCAAGAACATTAATTTTTAAACGATAACAGGTACTTCAAACGAATACACTTTCAATACTCATAATTTTTGGGAAATCGAACTATTTTTTTTCTAAACAACCTGAGTCATTGAGCTTTACCTGACATTTTACCCATTTTCTCATTCGAAAAAATTTTTCGAGATTTTTTGCGAATAATTCGGTTGTAAAGTTTTTAAGACTGTTGTTAGTTACTCTTCCATCGTTAAAAGGGTGGTGTATTTGGACAGATAACGGATATCTTTATTGCCTTCTCCCAAGATTGGTACCCCTCTCAAAAACACGGGCTGGAAAACACGGGTTTTTCAAAAACGACTCAAGCGATTATGGTTTTAGACTAGCTCAAACTCGTGCACAATAAATCTAAGTGAATAATACAAAATAAAATTGGTCCGAATCAGACACATTGTTTTCTATTTTTGTCCCAGAGCCTTTTGGTTTTTAATTTAGAAAATAAATGATAATTACCAATTTTCAGTTATCTTAGAAAAAAAAATAAAAAGCATTGGTTCTAAATTTAAAAACAATTTCAAATGTTTGTATTTTTAGACACCTGTGCTCAGTCTTGAGCTATCTAAAGCTAAATTGGATGATCGTTTCAAATGAACGTCGTTTTCTCACCCCCGTGTTTTAGAGGGACAATCTTTGGGAGAGGGCATTAAGGAATATGGGCTTTGAATGAAAACTTTAAACTAGGTTTATAGTATGCTTCTGCAATATATCATCAAGTGATGGTTTCATATATCCAGACCTTTTGTAATACATAATTTTCGAATTATTGCTTTTATAGAAAATTTTGCAGTTTAATTAACTTTTCGAATTTGGTAAATTATGAAAATTTTCTAAAAAAAAGTTTCGAACATAATGAAAAAATGCCTTATATTTTTGTTCAAATTTTTTTTTCAAATCAACGAAAAACCTCGTAAAAATGGTCGACTTTAACTTTCGCGAAGGTGACCACATATTTTTATATCTCATTCAAAATCATATGAATTTTTCTTGGATTTTTGGTCAAACTATTTGGCACATATTTTGAAAATTTTCCTTATGTTTAAAAAATTTTCAAACAATTTTTTGTAATCACTCGCTAAAAATAATTAGAATGCGCCAACTTTTTTTTTCAAAATATGTCCTCTTTTGTTTCTTGCTCTGTTTATACCTGATCATAATTTTTGAAACAAACAACGGTTTGGCAAGAAATCCCATCAAAGCGCCTTCTATCCAGAATAAAAAAAAAAATTCACCGAAACTTGCCAAATTGGTAAGCCGCCCATTCCACAAATTTAAAATACAGTTAAAAACTTAAAATTGAAGCGCCGTAGGTTAAAACTACGCAGGAGGAGGTTCGATTATTCTCTGTTCGTCAATTCACGGCCTAAATCGAGTGTGATGGTGTGTGTTTGAGGTATGTGCCGGGCATGCAGGTTAGTTCGTTAAGGGGTGCCATACAAACCCAGCAGACGGAGTCATTATAACTTTACGAAAATAATAAGTCAGTATTTTTTCTATGGCTTATATATAGCTGAATCGATATAGAATATGAGTAGTATACATAGCGAGCGGACGCGCGAATCGCGGGACATTTTAGGAGCACCCTAGCGGCGGAGCCACCTAGACAGGTGGGGGGTATTTCACACAATGAAACACTACTTACGTCATATTTTATGAACGTTCCATATTATCCAAATAAAAAAAATTAACAATTTATATAACAAAAACGACCACATCATTCAAACGCGTAAAAAAACGCTTTTAATGCTGGTGGCAAATATGCGATTAATTCTTTAAGATAGAGACTTTTTTTTATTTAAAGCTTTAAAACTATCAAAACAAGTGGGTTAAGGTTTATAATTGAAATTTATTGATAGGTTAGAATATTACAAGCGAAAAAGGCAGTAAAAATGAAAGGCAGTTTAAAAAATTCCACAGGGCAAAAAAGGCAGTAAAAAATGAAACGCAGTTAAAAATTCTACCGGGCAATAAAGGCATTCAAGAAAGATTTGAGGTCTCCTCTTATAATTTTAGCCGAACCGGAAATTTCAGCAGATTCTGATAGTTGAAGGAGTTTGCAGGCCCCATTCGTACAAAGTGCGCTTCCTTGGACGAAATTCTTGGCAAAGTTTTCAAGCGCAGCCCAAAACATTGCTCATCATTAGGCAAGTTAGCAGCATCAGCGTTGTCACCAAAGTGTTTGATGCGGGCGCAATTCCAAGACCATCGCGACCATGATGTCACTTTGAGTGATTCAACTGTCGGAATGCTTTTCGATTTTTGTTCGAATTTCTGGGTCAAGTTGGGGGTTTTCCTCTTGATCTTAGATGGCGGGCTGCAAGTCCATGAGATAAGCCGACTTGACAGCCGACTCCAACGTTCCTAAAATGGCGATGACTTCCAAGCTTGGTCCAGTTTTGGAGTCGAAAACGGTGTCCATAGGCGACGACCATTGTGTCACCATTTCTGCCCACCATTCCGCGGACCGCGTTCACAGTTGTTGAAAATTGAAATTTCTGTGCGGAAGTGTATCATCTTCCGCGAGAAATCCACATTCACCAAAATCAATTCGGAATCAGGTTTTTAACTTATGTATTCATCAGACCATTTCCTCCCATTGTTTTCAAATATTTGGAAAGCACCAACCGTGATTCTTCTGGTCTTTTGTGGAGGCAGGTTTTTTCGATTGCGCTAATTTTTTCTTCGTCCTCGGCTGTAACGAAGGCTTTTTAAACTTAAACTGAAACTTTTTCGATCGAAGGCGCCTGATCAATATTTGGAGTCCACATTGTAGCGAACGGAATGAAATCCAGTATAATTGATTCTTCCTTCTCAAAGCTGTGACCACATTCGAATCGAAATCCGATCCATATTATTTCTTCGAGGTTATCCAGCACCGTTGTTTCAATTGTTCTTTTTCCTCTTTTTTTCCAAAATTGATGCAGATTATTCGAATGAGTAAACACCGCTCTTCAATTATTCGAAATTGTCGTCGCAAACTCAATTTTAATGGTTTTGCGCACCGGGTTTCATACAACAGCGCAAATCTGAGGGTGATAAAGATTTTTCTTTAATCTTTTTGAAGTCGATTCTTCACGAAGTAAATTCCCCAATTCATTGATCAGTGCGTATTTATCAACTTTTATCACACTACCGAATTTTGGTTCAGTGGCAGTGAGCTCAATTGCATTAATAAAGACGAATTGGTTTCATTTTTTTAATATGATTATAATTTAGTTTGATATAATTCTCGGAAATCGGAACTCAATTATATACTCATTAATACACGATATCACTTAGTGGTTAGAATTACCAGCTGGTTATTACGGGGTCTTATTTTTCTAGACTATATGACCAGCTTGGCCTTGTAAAGAGTTTGAAGCGCCGCGCGTTCTTTTATGCTCGCGAGTTATAAAACCCTCCTGGCAGTATCTAATCAGGCTGCTGTGTCCGTATTTTTGATCCAAAAAACTGTTAAAGTTAAGGGTAAATGGTATCACGTATTAATTGACGCGGCTTAATGCTGGTGTCGATTCCACCTGTTTTTTGTATTAAAACAAGACCTTTCTTGGTTATATTAAATTTTTAGCTTAAAAATCGGTATTCCTGTATTAATGACCGCGGTAATGCTGGTGTCGCTTCCACTATTCAATTGTATTAAAAAGGTCTTTTACTTGGTTTAATATTCCATTTTCAAGCTCAATAATTTACAATTAAAAATTCAAACCTAGTATCACAATATTCCAAGGGTCCTAGAATATATCAGTTAAATAAAATTAAGTCGAAACTGCATATTCATATTTCGGAAACATGTTTTACATTTTTCAAAAATTTCTAGAATTAAAATGTTTTTTTTCTTTCGATTTTTTTTTAAACCCTTAATAATTATCAATTTTTAAATGAGTTTTTTTATACGTGGCTATTGCTTTAAAGGCTAAAGACGAAGGACAGACGATTACAACACTGAAGTTAGTTAAATAAAATTAGTTTCGTTTTGAATAAATTTTCAAGCAAATTTTGAAAATTTTAACGTTTTTTTCACGCCGAAAATGTTTTCTTAGCCTTTTTTTCTTTGAAAACATCAGAAAACCATTAAAATTTTGAAAGCAAAATCGGTAAATAATATATATGAATATTGCAGAAATAAGCTTATATTAAACTTTCTAATTCCGAGATATCGTAATGATCCCTAATGCACCTTTTACATGACACGCGGTCAAACTTTGAGAAAGTGGACCATGAAACGCGGGATTCTTGCAATTAGTCGCCAATTGAGTATTTCTATTGAACCGCCTCCGTCGGACACATGAGAGTGTCAAATAAAATAAAAAGACCTTTTGATCAACTTATTTTTATAGAGATATTTAGAAAATAATCGTGACTAAGTCTCTAAATGAGACCTTTAATTCCCAAATTTCACATTGAACCTGGAGATAGTTCTTCCACTTTTGGTAGTGTCTTCTTGGTCGCGATGTGTCGCTTATGTGTAAAATTTGAGATTTTGGTTTTCAGAATATAGGAAGTTCTCAAAAAGAAGCACTTGACTTTTTATCCTCAAAGCCTTGTAATCGCTAATTTTAACATCGAAGAAATTCAATTCAGCGATCAGTACCCTTAAGCTTTTCAAATTTTCTGACCGTGAATTATTATCTCATTTTCCTGGTTTGACTATTTAGTTTAGTCAAAATTTCAATAGTGAAAATGCAACGATTTTTCAACTTGAATTAATTTACTTTGAAATTTTGAAAACAATTCTTAAACAGATATCCCTTTAACACCTTTTGCTCAATCTGAGAAATGTGGGTACAAAACGGTCGGCTCATGAGTGGCTAGGAGGGGTCTTAAAGAGTTGTTAGGATTGGCTCCCTCAACCCCCTCTCTCAGATTAAGCAAAAAAGTGTTGAAAAGGATATATATATCATAGTGGCAGAAAATAGAATTTATTAATTAAAACTACGAAATGATTATATAAGTCGTAACAATTGTCAAGCTTTAAAGCAAGTGCGCATTACATGTCGGATCTGTAGCGGAATTAACTAGATCTTCTCAAGTTTTTAATTTTTACTCGATACTTATAAGAATAAGTAAAACATTCGGATGTGACAGATTGGCAACTGAGTAAAAAATACGCAACCTTCTTCCTAAAGGGATATTATTTTTACATTTCACAAAAACCTCTTTATTAAGTTTTTTGCTGACTGTAAAAAGTGGCAATAAAAAAAGGACGTTCATCTTGCTATATTTTTTTTCAAATGAATTCCAGCAGAAAAATTGTTTATATAATTTTTTTCAATTAAAAATTGCTCTTTCCGTCGTTCTTTACGCATTTTCAAGAACTGAGAAAATAATTATTTATACAGTCAAAACTTCTGACTCAGAAGATTGTTTTGGCTAGACTTCAATAATCGATCACTAAGATTTGGCAAATTTATGAGTTAACTCTCAGCCGCCCGTAAGATCCTAGCCTTTTGCCTATCAGTAATTTGTACTTATAAAAGTACTTATTTTTGCAAAAATGCTCAATATTATTGCATAAAATGAGGCAAATTTACATAATAAATACGGGAATTAGAAATGAATTTATTTGAATCCAAAACGTAACAACATGGATCTATACATAATAAGCATGTTTGTTCAGTTGTTTCCTCTGCGTACACTTTAGTGCGCTGCGCCCTGTGCGCTGATTGGCATAACATTTTAAATCCCTTTACCCAATATCTAAGATTTTTGATCGTTTAAATTATACTTTTCTAATTTTTAAAGAATGGTTCAATCCTTAGCTAGATAATTGTCTGGATTTTGACACATATCCCTTTATCACACTTTTGTAAATATCTCCGGCACAAAACTAAAAAACACAATACGTTGCCATCAGGGCCGTGGATATTACAACAATCGTGTGATAAAAAAGGATATACTAAATTGAGTAACCACGTTCTCGAACGTCTCACAAAAATATCAAATAATACAGTTTCGCAAATGTTATGAATGTAAAACGTCCTGAGTCAGGACTCCTGACGGTTTCCAAACGTCTTACAGTTTCTGAAACGACCTCACAATTCAGCAGTTTATTGAAAGTCGGAAAGCATGCTAAGACCATAGCGGAATAAGTACTGAAATATTTTATTCTGTATCGTAATTATGAATGCAAAACACAATAATAGATTAACGTCTCCAACTAGAACTTAGAGATCCGATTTGCCACAATGCTTACAAGAATAAACCGTTAAAACATGGCTTGGTAAGAATTTTGGCCAATTATAACATTGCCGTCCTTATAACTAATTCAGTGTTATAAAACAATTCCCCTTTTTGTGGAGAGGGAAGATTTAACGAAGTTTTCCTGCAATATTTTTTGGGGCGAAAATGCAAAGCTTTGACTGTCCCCTGTTTTTACTGAAAACTGAAATAAATTGATTCTAGAAAAATTTTTCCCTTCGCATCCGAAATAGTAAATATTTTTGATTTTTTTGGTAAAATGTTGCTTTTCTATAAGATTTCCGACCATACACGTTTTTCCCACCCTAAATTGATGTAAAATTTCTTCTAAATTATAACAAGAACGTACCCACTAGAGCCAGAAATGATAATACTCGCAGGATGGTGAAACTTGGCGGTCTTTATTAGTTCGCCGGTGATATATCGCATGATTTGATGCTGTCAAAAATCAGTTTAGGAGATGATGGTGTTTTACAGTCACGGTTTAATTCTACCGAAGTGACTCTTATAAATATAATTCTCTCTGTCAAGGTTTCAACCACTTCAGAAAAATCTACAGATTTTGATTTGAAACTTAGTTTTTGACCAGATTTTAAAGATTTGAATCTGAATAAGTCAGGATGGGTTTGATCTTTAATTTTTATTTGTATAGCGTCTCCAGTTATGTAAATGGTTTTTGAATCGTGATAAAATGAGAAACTTTGAATTTGTGCCACAATTTCCATTTCTTTATTTTTTATTAATGATGTATTTTATTGTCAGAAGCTTCGTTTAATGGTACCGCTTTTGTCACAAGGTCTGATTAGTCATAAAAATGTTTCTGAACTTGAAAACATGCATTACATCACGAACTGTCGGGATATTCTATTGTCCGAAGTTAAANNNNATGGTTACCATGGCACCACTATTGTCTCCAGGTCTGATTAGTCACAATTATGTTTTTGAACTTGAAAGCAGCATAACTCAGAACTTAAATTATTTTGTTCATAAATTCGAAATCAAAATGGGGATAAAAGCTCTTGTTGATTATTCTTTAATTAAAGAACTTTGCGATAATAAAATTAAGAGGTCTAAACATAATTTCACTGGTAAAGTCAGACAAAAATCTGAGGCTGATGAGGCCAAAACGGACGAAAAAGTCAACAAAATTAAGCGACTTCTTTTACCCAACAAAAAAGAAAGGGAAAAAATTATTAAAAAAGCCAAACCTTCCATCAAAATCACCCCAAAAAAGTCTTACAGCTCCTCAAGTCAAGAGTACATCTCAAATAGTAGCGACGACTCCATCTCCGAGAGCCCAGAGGTCTTCGATAACCCCGGAAATAGTGAACAGTCCTGTAGCAGCGATTCAAGAAGCAGTTCCGGAACTTCAGAACTCGAAGAATAAACTTGATGACCAACTTGATGAGATTTATACGAATACTAAGCTTCCTTCTAGTTATAGTGGAGACTTGAAAAAGTATATTCTACAAAAGGAATCTATTTCAAGACATAAAAGAAAACTAAACATTTTCAAGCGTAGAAAAGTATTCGTTTTGGGACCTTGGGTTGCCATTCAGG
>SCLH01002282.1:96599-120467 GCA_004367855.1 Oikopleura vanhoeffeni
TTGTTTTTTCAAGAAGTAGCTAAAAATAAAGTATTATGGAATAAATCGTCATATCATGTCACATGCGACGTTCTAGGCTTATATAAAAAATTTAAATTAGGATTTCAAATATGGACAGTTAAAAGACGAGAACGTAAGTTGAAGTCAAAAAAAGTTTATGACTCTAAGTATGTGAAAAAAGTCATAATCGAAGTTCCTAATTTTCAAAAAGGTAGCGCTCAGTTTGATCTTGACGATATGATTGTTTATTATCGCGATGCTTCGTCTATTAATTACTTTTCTTGTGATAATAATAAATGTTCTTATGGTACAAATGATCTGACAAGATAAGATATGAACACATACATCTCAATGTTGTTCAAGAAACCATAACCAACTTATAAACAAAAAAATTACCTGTACCGGAAAATGAAATAAAGGAAGCATTTACGTTGGGGTTGGAAATGCAAATGTCTTCAGTAGATTTTCGGCTATGTGTCATTAGTAGGCTAAATTAAGCGTCTGAATCAGGGTTTTTTGTGTTCAAAAATTCTCACGGCGCATCTCTTAAGCATACTAGTCATGTAATAATACATTGAGCATACTAAAATATAAACAATAACATGTGTGCAATTCCGATCCCTCCAAGTTGGTGAGGGTATTATACCTAGTTTATGTCTGGAAAATCACTTTGTGCTACTTTGATGTGGAACATGCATGTGAATGATCCCAAAAATCGCATTCGCCATCTATAGTGTCCATAAGCTCTTATCGATCGAATCGTTAGAAATTTGGTTTTCAACGTGATTTTCCTGATCACGGAAAATATGAGTCCGAAAGTTTAGGCATTCTAGTTGAAAGTTTCGTGCAACTTTGAATGATATCAAAGATCTTTTTGAGCCTTCCAACTTCAAATTAGTGATGGATGCCCGGTACAATGCTTTTGTCAGAATCCCAGCCGGTTTCAACAAATGATGATTGAACAAAGCCTGAATTTATCAAAAATGAGCTACTAAATGATATTTACACAGCTGAAAGTATTTTTGGAGAAGGTAATTAAATCAATTAACAGTAGGGAGCGGGGCTATGGACAACAACAACTTTAGTCTAAGTTTGATATTACCCCGACTGTTGGCCACTTCCAGTGTTGCTCAAGCCCTTCATCTACTGAACATACATTAGTATTTTTCTGTTTTTAAGTGCTCTATTCGGCGGTATCTAGTTATTTTTCAAAAACTTTTCAGCACTTTAAAAAGGTTTTCGAGGCTATTATCATATAAAAAATTTGCTTCGAATACTCTATGTCGATTCAAAGCGGTTATTAAAATTAAGTCAAAGTGTTTTCACATGTGTTTATATTGAATATAAATAAGTTTTTTTTGTTAAGAATCAAACTTTATAAATGGTTTTCTTATGCCAAATAATTCGAATCGATTGGCTTTTTAATGTTCTAATTTTAGAAAAATATGACATGATGTTCTCGCTTGACGCCTTTGGTTATGTGTTTGAAAGATTCCGAAACACAGATCATTGTCTTGTATCAAGCGTGGTAAGATGATGCAGCTTTCCTATGGTTGTATCGTTACTGAGGGATTTTATGAATTATTCCCAGGTAACTTATATCGACATTCTTCTTTCAGTTAAATATAGATAATTTGTAATTTTTTCAACACGCGAATTAAAAACCTTTTTTAGTCCAATGATCTAAAGACAGACTTTGCAAAAGAGTTGTGCCTGTGGAGGAACTTGCCAAGACAGTCCATCATTATGAAAAATGGAGTGGTCCGAAGAAATTGCGCAATGCTCAATTTTTCCCCCGTTTGGCTGATTTCAAATCAAGTTTATCAAAAAAAGGAAAATTCAGAATTGCTGCGTGAATTTGAAGAATGTAGCGAATAGTCGATTTAAAAAGTGCCGAATGGAAAATAAAAGGTAAGCTTTAATCGATTTCTCGAAGCAGTGGTGAGTGATTTTCATATCCTCGATAAATTTTTGTTGAAAATTGGGTTTTTTTGAAGTAAATGGATTTTACGTTTGTCCATTGTTTTTCGATGAATTTGTTCAATTTGTTAAAAATAATGAGTTTCCTCTGTTAACAATGCTTATTTTTCAATAATCATACATTTAGGGATAGTTGTGATTACTACAAAATTTCCGATTTGACAATTTTTGGCCATGGCCTTTCACAATATTCGATAGACGTGTCATTTGCGAAGAAGACGGCTTCCAATATATTCAAAGTTTTGCTTCAACATCTCCCGCAACGATAATGAAATATCTAAATGGAATTCGCGCTAAAATTGTTGTAATATGCTCGACTATTTCAAACCTATAACTGAAATGATTGCGGGCTTATTGCTGAAAAGTATTGAAGCAGTATTCGAAAGGTTTTTTGAATGACTGCTCGAGTAAGATGTGCATAAGTTGTATGCCTCCTTGCCAGGCTTAGCTCAACAGTGCGTATAAAATTTTTATGCACAAACAGCCCCAATCTAATTATTTGGTGAATCATTTCAGTTTGTATATAAGATATAGTAATAAATTGATGGAGGCCTTTGCAATGGTTTTTCCATCGGATGATGGTAGTTGGACCAGCAAAACTTTCTTAGGGAAAATGGGGAGCTTTCCCGAAGCTGCGTTAAGACACCAAATGGAGATATTTCAGCGTAATAAGCCTCGTTCGATTTCTTAATTCGTTATATCCATTGCGCTCAAACAAGAACTCGCAACTGGTCAGGTTTATTATTTGAAAGCGAGGAAATCAATTTCAAAATGCGTTCGATGCACCAGTCTGGGAAAAATTCATCATTAGAATGTATGAATGGTTGGAGGTTATTATTTTATTTCACCTTTTGCAATACAATGATAAGAGTGATCTTAAAACTGTCGGTTTTTAATATTAAATTTAAGTTCGAGCCAGTATCGAATCCTCATTCAAAATTGTTCGAATCCAAACTGCCTGAATGGTGGAAAAAGTTATCGGAAGGCGTTTTTTCAATTGATGGATATATCGAACTACCGAAGAGATATCACGCGCCATCGGATCGGGCTAGAATATTTTCGGATGTCAGTATCATGGGGGGTGTACCATATCAGTTCAAACAAAGAAGAAAAAGAACACAGATAAGCCGCGACTCGAAATATTTATCTGCAAACTTAGTGAAATCAAGATAATGAGAAGTTTGTCAATGGTATAACATTCACAAACAGTACACTACTAATCAAAATTAAGTAAGGTTTATGGGAAAGACTCCGATCAGCTGAAAACTGTCTATTGGCGAGTAAGGAATGTAATAAATCATCGCATTATAAAGCTACTATTGTGTCGTTCTCGAGTAACTACAACATAAGCATTTAAATTGTAGTAATTTTGGCAACAGTCACTCTAAACCAACAATATCGCAGAAAAGTTTTTCATCAAGCTCAAGTGACCAAAGCCAAGCGTCAAGTTTATGTTGCGCACCATTTTACTAGCGCCTTCTGACTCAAAAAGGATTGGTCCTTCGTTTAACATTCTGATAAATGGAACTTATTGTTGAAACATTTTGTGTATAATTGTATTTACAAACCACTGCGGAACGATTCAATTAAAAGTAATGGATCGTTAAAATAAGCGTCAAGTTTAAGTTGCGGGTACTTCTAGCGCTCTTACACTCAAAAACGTTGGTCATTTTTTCATTTGATAATAGAGTATTGTTTAAAGCATTTTTATGTATAATTTTTAATTAACAAACAACACGGCGGGAAGATTAAATTTAAGTTCTTATCTGTTAAAGTCTAGCGTTAGTTGAGCTGCGCACCCATTTTTACTAACGCCTCCTGACTCACACGGGCTGTCTACATCGTGAACTGATTTGGGGGGTTTGAGACATAAAAATATATATTTTTATTCTATCATAGATAGTGTTTAATTCGATTTTTCGCTAACAGCCAAATTTCAGTGAACTGGTTATAATACTGCGCTCTAAAAGTTTCGCGGCTAGCTCGTTTATGGATATTCTTCTAATTTTAATGGTTCAAATTAGGTGGCTTTTTTTAAAACGGAATATGTTTTTTTACCTTTAAAACCGAGGAGTCGTTCTTTGGCTTTAGTGAAAAGTGCGAATCATCCACTCCGAAACATATCAATCGAAATATCAAATATTAACTTCTTCATTTTTGGTAAAATTGAAAGTCAACGCCCTGAATGTTGAACCAAAATTCTAGATCAAGCTAAAAATCGTAAATTCCGCATATGAGTGCAAATCCAAGAAATTCAATGCTGAAATTGATACATGGAGCTAGCAACCCTTTGCTGAAATATTATTTATCACTCGGGTTCGCAAGTAAACAAATGTACATTGGGCAATGCAGTTTTAAGCGATCAAAAGGCCGTTTTGTGGTTTTATTGATAAATGGTGCAAATCCGAATCAATGCTGTCGGAAACCATAAACCTCCTGGGGAGCGTAGCCAATTTACGATGAATTCATCTATAGGCAAGGTTTTCATAAGAAATATTCCGGACAAACAAAAATCATAACTTGTTAGCAATGTACAACTCACGGGCCTTTGACCATAAAGTGGTTGCCCGTTGGCTAAAACTGTTTTGCCCGTCGGCATCAATTGGGCTCAATTTTTAGCTTCAAATTATCAAAAAGTGCTGTTCATTGCCCTTACTGTGCTCACAGCCATTGTTTGCTCATGTCCAACAATCATTTAAATTTGAATCTAAGATTGTTTTACAAGCTCAAAGGCCGGTTTGGTATGAACTTGGAAAAGCATAGAAAAACTGCTTTTGTTCGTCCGAAGAATTTTATCGTCATTCAACAGCTCCGTTGTTGGAGGCTAACCCTGAGCTGCAAACAGAAATTTCGAAGATGTGCCAATGAAGTTTATTAACAAAAAAGAAGAAATAGAAGACACAATCCATGCACATCAGCTTTATTCGTCTAATCAGCTCTCCAAATTGTGGGCTGTACAAATTCGTCTTTACATTAGATGCATATTGGTGGCAAGCCTTCGATAGCATACGTGTTAGTCGAGTAACTTAAACTTATAAATTTTATGATTTTGTAGTTTTATTTAATATGGAAATATATCAATTTCAAATTGAATTTGATAGTTAAACTTATTTATTTATCTTAATTTACGAAACTTTTAAGATACCGATTCGATTAATGATTGGGATTGTCAAAAAATATTGGATGAGCTGGTCAAACCAGAAACAATTAGACTGGGAGCATAATGTCCAAGCCAATATGGTTTTTCAGATGATAGTCAACTGGTCACGAAAACTCAGGATTTCTTAAGTTGAATTTACAGTTCAAGAAGGAAAATATATCGGACTGAGTGATTAAATTTCAATATCTACTTTAATTAATTCTATATTTATATTGCTTACTTTATCACAATTTATTTTTAAGCCCAAATGTTACATTGTCAATAACATCATGATGTTCAAACCGTTCCTATAAAAGGAACTCTCGACACATTTGCATAACAACTGATGACATTACAAAAAGCTTTATTCGACGACATCGTTAAAGAAAGCAGCTACAATAAAATTGCGATTGAACGACGTCTTGGTACAGACAACTACACAAATCAATCCAAAAAAAAGACTGTTAATCCAATATTTGAACTCAGAGTTTGCTCTGATTTTATTATCTACTGAGGCCCTTGTAGCGCGATTCGACGGTCTTTGTAATTAAGCTTAAGTATAGTTGATTTTAAATTTTGTGAAATTTTAGAATGTTATTTTACGAAACGGAATTGAACCAACTTTAAGGAATTTTTTGCTTTTGAAAAATCAGACTGACAGGATTTTAATGGTATTGAGCTAGACGCAATTAATAAGCTAGGCGTATTGGCGGCGTCATAGTGTCATTTGTATCTTGAATACAAACATAAAATTTTTTTCCAACTAATGGTTTCAATTCATCCCGCAAAAGCCTGAATCTCCCACCTGCACATACAGCATATATAACTTGCTATTATGACGAGAAAAGAAAACTTGGATATATTTTACCAAAAATATTTGACATTATGGCAATCAATTAAAAATTTTATAGGTGAGAACTAGATAATATATTTTAAAAGAGTTGTTTTGGTAAATAAATTTAAGTTTGAAATGTGGATATTTTTATCTACTGAAATATATGTTAAACTGATATTCAGATGCTTGGTTTCTGAGTACACCATCAAAACTGGTGAAATAACGGAAAGACAATTTGAGGACTAACTTATCCTAGTATGTCTTCAGCAGTAATGATCTTAAAGACATCAAAAAACGAAAGGAATGAAGTGCAACCTATTCACAAGAGATGAATGGATCACGATTTGCCAATGAAATTAATGTCTTCTCATGAATGATATCCGAAAAATTTTCACAATCGCTTCTAAAGTCAAAAGTTCATAAAATTATTTCTCTTCAATTATAATACAAAACAAACCTTCATTACTGGGGAGATCTTGATTCTAGTGATGATTCTGAAACTGATTGTAAAAAACTTTGATACTATTTTGGGTTTTTAAAATTTGAGTTTTTAGTTTGCCAATGCAAAAGCAATTGTTGATTTTCTGAGTCAAATCTATCATGAAATATCGCTGAAGATGTGATAAAAAAAACAAGATCAAAGTTGAAAAGTATATATTTTAAGTTATTAAATAAACAAGTAAATTAAGCAATTTCTATTCGAATCAAGACTGCAAACTCTGTCCCAAATGCTTCGTACTTCAATAACGCGATATGCCGTTGAAAGCTGCGGAATATAATTCTACGATTTTCGTTGGGGATGTACTTTGTTAGTCCGTTGTATAACTTCGACCGTTCTTCGCACCACGGTTGTCTTCCTAAGAAATGAATGCTTCCATCATCTTTACTTTTGGATGCGCCAGTTGGGTCTCACTTTGAACTATAAAGATTGTAAACAAACCCAAAAGGTTTTTCTAAAACGCGGTTATGTAAAATGTCGCATTTTTTAATTTGTTTTTTTCATATTATCAGAACATACTGCGAAGTGCAAATCATTATCATAATAATCAAGAATGTCAAGTTCAAGTTAATTCTTTAGAGTCCCTCGCGCACCCTAATCTATGGGCACAAAACTGGCGGGTTTTTGTATTTTACCTCGGTTTTTCCAAACCCACTGTACTTTAAGCATGAAAACATCGCCTGTAAAACTCAAGTCCAGGATTCTTAAAATATGCAAAATGTGGTCGAACATCTAAAACAAATCTTCGACCATTTTGGTATCTTTTAGATCAACCAATAATGAATTCACTCTAATAAATATTGAAAGGTGATAATTAAAGGTAACGTATATTAAGGTAGGATCACAGGCCTCACGGTTCGCCGTTTGACTCCCTTTTGACCAATGAGAGCACGGATTTTACTTTTTTGACAATAAGAGCTTCGAAAAAAAAGTTCAAACACAAAGCAAAACCGAAGGCCTAGTGATCCCAATCTTAGATATATTTGTCAACATTTTTCTCAAATTATTTAAAATCTGACTATATTTATATAAAAAAATATATCGTGCAACTCTTGAGGAGTTGATGTTCCGGTGAAACTGAAATCGGAGTTTTAACATGGTAAGCTTTGTCGAAATACTGACGAATCCGTAATGCCACAATATTTTCCCTCTGATATCAATGAATACAAATCTTGCATGTCTAAACAATTTCCGAAAGTTACGATGTACTTCTTGTTCAATAAAAAACAGGCTTATAACAATTATGGAATTATTCTGACGATTTAAAAATAAAAAATTTGAAAGTCAAAAATGGCAGCGATTTCATTTATATCTGGTTAAGAATTTTTTGTGGTTACTTTAAGGGGGTGCCAAATAAGTCCTGCAGATTGGTACATTTTTTCAGAGCGATAAATGAAAGAAAAAAATGCTGGAAATTTAATTTTTATATTTTCAATAAAAGTGTCATTCTTTGGCGCAAACGTTTATATTTTAAGTTTCTTAACATAACTTTATTTCTTGGGAAATATAAAAAAACACTTTCACGGGTACATCCATTTCCCAACTAAACTCGACTACAGAATTTGCTTTTAAGAGCGATAATTAATAAACTTCAGACATTGTCGGGTGTTGTTGCGCTAAAAAGTCTTGTTTTTTATGTTGCTTATTAAAAATTTCCTTGGAATGACAAAACGTTTTTTTTCGCATGAAAAATGTTAAAAATGGCAAAAAGTAGAAGAAAACAACCTTTTTTTTTGAGATAACAATTGACATTCGATTGCGTTTTGAATATCAAAAATGTTCTTGCTATCTAAAGAACATGGCGCTATAACACCCACAATTTTATTTGGAATTTTTGACCAGCATAAAATTTTTAAATATTTTAGTGCCAAATGGCAGCTTATCCGACTGTACCACCGAGTGTTAAAAATATTCAATCGATATTTAGAAAATCAAATCGCGCGACCAAGCTCATTAGTTTGACATATCGCTATTTAATAGATAACCGAAAACATTTAATATGTGAATTATGCCCGATTTTTTTATGAAGCGTTCAAAAAACCACTATAAAAAATTTTGGACTTGATTTGCGGAAAATTTTTCATAATTTTTCTAAAAAACAAGTCGACAAAAAATGACAAATAAACATATTATCGATTTTTCAAACAGCAGTCAGAAAATATGTAAGACATGCATGAAGAAAAGTTAAAGTGGCTATTTTTTTAGTTTTTATCATAGATTTAAAAAACGATCAGAAAAATTTTGGACAATAAAATGCGGAAAATTTCATAATGCTTCGATTGTTTTTTTTGAAAATTTTACGATTTCAAGATGACAAATCGAGCTTAAATTTTTCTCAAATGGACAAACATTATTTTATGAGCTAAAAACATATTTTAATTAAAATCGGTTCAGCTAACTAAAAAGCATAAAACATATACCTGACTTACTTATTTTTCGTAAGTTATAATGACTCCAGTCTGCAAGGTTTATGGCAGCCCCTTAGATCCAAGATTTTTTTTTGATCAGAATTTAAGTAAAAAAAATTTTAGATTAAACGTGCACTTTTGTCCTGGGTTCTCATGAGAGTTAAAATAACCATAACAAAAATTTAAATAAATTCTGAGAAGTAAGATGTCCAAGAAAGGTATTATTTATTACAAGACGGTAAAGAAGTTTTATTTCAATTTATTTAAATGTATCAAAAGATGTGCAACTAAACTGTTTCAAAACGGTGGTATTATGATCAAGGAGTAAGGGTGTCCGCAATAGTGTCACTAGAACGGAGGGTTTATTCTTAGAGAAATGTCACTATCGGTTTTCCTCAAAGTATGTATCTGTTCAAGGGCCAGCTTTGACCCTGTTTTCATAATACGTCGTTTAAAAATCAAAAGTTTCTGCACGTCTGCTCATATAAAGAATTTTTGAGACACCGGAGGCTTTAATATCACTTAATATGATTTAGTTATCGCTATCAAAACTCCTCATGAGAACGAGGAGTACAGGTTTGCTTTTAGGCTATGAAAGAAATAAATTAAGTTAATATTGCGGAAGCTAATAACCTCGACATTGGTTTAGAAACTTTAACGTGACATTATTATCTGCAAACACAGTCGGTTAACAACAACAACGAAAAATATTTATAATTATAACTGTATAACAGTAAGTGAGACAAATTACAAACCCGCGCTTTTCGATAAAGTGTTGCCATTGCCTCACTAGTCGTTTTTTGTGAATAAACTGGTGGTATTTTCTACCAATACAGTTAGAAAAAATTTTTCAATAATTTTGAAAAATATTTGTCTTAATTTTAAACATTTTATCGAAAATTTCGGATTTTCCGGATTTAGAAGTATTGCTTTGGAAAACAAAAAAAATCATTGAAATTCAATGCTCCGATGACTTTACCGCGAGCTCTAAAATCAGTTCACAAAATAGGGTTTTGGGCTTTTTCTAGAGCGAATTTTATTTTGAATTTTCGAAAACGATAGTAAAGATCTGGCGTGCGTTTCTTGTGGTTATATACAATAACAAAAATAATTTTTCACCCCCAAAATCACGAGAAATAGGACTTTTTTTTATTCAGAATATGACTCTACTTTGCAGCTCGTTCTCGATTGGTCGAGCAAACAGGTGATCCCATTAACTAGTTTTGAGATGTGGATTTAGGTTCATTATCTAACAGGCTAAACAATTAGGTTACAATGTATGTATTTAGATATTTGCTCTTAAAATCTAAAACGGCATTTTCAACGAAGGGTACCTCCTTAATTACACCGTTTTATTTTAACATTTTTAAAAATTCTGTAGGACAAAGA
Source organism: Oikopleura vanhoeffeni (assembly GCA_004367855.1). NCBI lineage: Eukaryota > Metazoa > Chordata > Appendicularia > Copelata > Oikopleuridae > Oikopleura > Oikopleura vanhoeffeni. The sequence continues at coordinate 106,850 of SCLH01002282.1, forward strand.
ATTGTCATCGCACTTTACAAGACTTTGATAATCATATTCAATTTCCTCTACATTGTCCCAAAATGTAATCAAGACTAGCTTTAAGAGGTGGCATCGAGCTCGGCAGACTGGAGTCATTTCAACTTACGAAATTAAGTAGTTGTCTCTATTTTTTGTGCTTATTATCGTAAGCTGAACAGAATAAATGTGCATTTAGTCCATAAAACCATTTTTTATCTATTTTGGGAGAAAGATTTGAGTAAACTTTTGATTTTTGGGAATCGTACATTTTCATAAAAATCATAGCATTATGAATTTTTCCGGAATTTTAGTCCAAAATTTACTGTTTGTTTTGTGGAAATCTTTGAATAAAAGAAAAAAATAGTCTCAACTTTTTTAATAACATGTCACATATTTTCTGACATGTGTTTGAAATATAAATATGTTTTATTTGTTTTTATCAAATCATGTTATCTAATGTTTCGATTTATTATCATTATCAAAGAATGTAGTTTTTAACAAGTTTCAAGTCATTGTTTATTGTCCTTTTTGCAATTTTTTTTTAAAAAATTATGAATTTTTCTGCAAATTCCCAAATTTGTATTAGTGGTTTTTTTTTAACTCTTCATTAAAAAAATCAGGCAAGAATCACTTATTAAATGTTTTGATATCTATAAATTCTCCGTATGTCAACTTTATGAAGATGGTTCGCGATTATCATTCTAATTATTTATAATTACAGATTTGGCTGTACAACAGTAAGACCATTTTGCACTCATTTTTATTAATTTATTCTTGGCAAAAAATAATCAATATTAGTAGGGTAACTGAGGCGTTCGTTTTTGTGATAGTCAGGACATTTTTCAATATCAAAACGCAATTGAAGTTCAATTTTAATCTCAAAAGAAAAATTGTTTTTCTCTACTTTTGGTCATTTTTCATGAAAATTTGAATTTGGAATTTTAAATCTGCAAGATAAAACGGAATTTTTGGCGCAGTACACCGACAATGTTGAAGTTTATTAATATCGTCTTCAAAGAAAATCTAAAGTCGGGATTTCAGTTGGAATGTATTATCTATGTAAAATGTTTTTTTATATTCTTTAGCAGATGAATTATAGTAATGTAGAATTAAAAATATAACGTTCGCAAGAATTAACACTTTATTGCAGATAAAAAAAAATCTAGGAAATTTAACTCCTCATTGAGTTTTCTTCTCAGCACGGTGGTCATACTCTGAAAAAGTGACATATGAAATGCGGGATTCTTGAATTAAGTCGACAATCGGTATTGTGATTACTAATCAATGATTAGACACTGCTCACGTTATGACGCGTGCTGAGAAAGACTCAATAGAGATATTTTCGATATATCGTTTCTGAAAAACATTTAAATCTGCCGGTTCGATGCTACCCTTTAAACTCTAAAAACATCTTTTTTCAACGCATTAGTTCAAAAAGTTGCCAATTCGTATTTTTTGTTGATTGGGTTGATTAAGTGGCTAATCCCTACAAATTATGTGATAGTTTTCTTCATAAAGATCCTTTTGCTAACCAAAGGAATCTTGACAGAATGGGTTAATCAACTATCTGCGCGTGTTTTCAATATATAATTTGTCTTACTGCTGGTCTTGGGTAATAATAATAGAAAATATTGCTTGATATTGGGCGCGCCAAAGCTGATTGGTCGTGATCCCTAAGAATTACTTAACAATCACCAAAACAACATAGTGGATCGAAGACACGCTAATAGAGCTCTCTCATTTTTTTACGATTCATTTGGTTGAAAAAGATATGAATATATTACCTATTTTTAAGGTATAAACAGTTTAAAATTAAATATAGTAAAAGTAAAAGCGTATTGAAAGTCATTACAAATACATCATTTCATATGATTAATAGAAAACTTTCACAGAATCACATCGATAATGTTATTTAATTCAGGTTCATCGTACTAGGCTGCTCATGTTCCTTAAAAATAAACAGAAAGTTTTGAAAATTAAGTACCATCCAGACAAAAATTCATTCCGAGACGCTAAAAACAGCCTTTTTTTTAGTTATTGGTTGTTGAATTCTCAATAAAATATCAGGCTGAATACGTTTATTCTATGAGAATGGTCGCGCGATTATAATTTCTTTTACTGATTGATAAAATTTACAACTATTCTCGCTGGTTACAATAGGTACAGTGCCATTTGGCCATCCAATTTTTAAAATTAAATGCTTGCAAAAAAATCCAATATATGTCCGGGTGCATAGGCGTCATTCTGTGATAGTAAAGGACATTTTTTAATATAAAAAGCAATTGAAAAAGTAATTTTTATACTCAAAAAAGTTGTTTTTCTCTATTTTCATGGAAAAACTTGATATTAAGGAAATTTTTTAATGTACAGAATTAAAACTTGATTTTTTGGGCGTAGTACACACGGAAATGTCTGAAATTTATTTATATTTCTTAAAATAAAATAATATAGTCGGGTTTTAGTTGGAAATGGATGTACAGTGAAAATTGGGATTTTATATTTTCACATATCCCCTATTCGACTTTTGGGTGAATATCCCGGCCTACTATAATACACTACGTTTTCTATCATTAGAAATTTAAAAATATAAACGTTCGCAGATGAACACTTTCATTGGAAGATAGAAAAATAAAATAATTTTCACCTTTTTTCTTTCATATGCTTTGCTTGAAAAAATGCATCAACCTGCCGGATCGCCACCGTTATTACTAACGCGTACGGAAAATTGAAGCAAAAAACGTTACAGTGTTGTGTTTTGCCATAATTTTTCAAATCCAGCTAAAATAATTCTGCTGTTTCTAACAGGTAAAAATCTAAGCCAAAGTTTTTAGATTTTTCTTTCTCAAAAAGTTTAGCAAATAAATATTTTGATTTGTACGAAATTTTGTCTGACAACCTGTTTATTTAATAGTTAAACATTTTTCTGTAATTCCAAAGTCCAATTCTACTTTAGAAGTGTATATAAACCATGGCCTTTATTCAAAACATGAAATTTAGAACCTTACTTTGACAAAGCATAAATTATTTCGCTTTTCGATTGAACCTACACGAGTTATGTGCGGGGTTTTCGTTTCCTGTCGAGGAGATTGATAATAATGACGAGCATTTCATGTTTTTGATCGGCATCTCCAAACGGAATTATCATTTATTTAATATTGACAATAAAATTGAACATTTTCACTTAATCTTTTCATCACTAGTTAAGTAATAGGCTAAATCACTTTTGTTAGTTAACAAACATGTTCTAGTTGATATTCAATATTAGATGCCATCGTTGTCATTTGTTGTCTCGCTGGTTTTCACATTAGGGAAAAAATTGTCTGGTACCTTAAGTTTCATAGAAAGAAATTTCCTCAGTATTTCAATTTTTTGTTATAACAGAACTAACGGCTTAACTATAGGTTAGCTCCATATGAACGACGTTCTGGATTGAATAAATGTGAAATTTTATTCAAACTGTTATCAATAAATCGGCCTCATATTCAAAAAATTTCAAATTATAAACTAACCCACTTGTTTTTAATCAGTTTTAAAAAGCTTAAAATAAAAAAATCTCTATCTTAAAATTAAATTGCAATATTTTGCAACATCATTAAAACCGTTTTTTTTACGGGGTTTGAAGATGGTTTCGTTTTGGTTTAAATGTTAATGTTTTTGTATTGGATAATTATGACGTCCTACACTATCGCAAACGTAACACTAGTTGTTCAATAATTGTGTGGAAATAACCGCGCGCTGTCTAGGTTGGCTCGCGCTAGGGGGTGGCTCTCAACACATGGTCAGACATCCGCGCTATTTCCGGAACTCGCGCTATGTATGACTCTCGTAAGGAAGCAATTCACGCACTAACCATTTTGCGACGATAACTCCTAAGGGAGGAAGAGCTGGTTTTATTAGGCTTCTGGCCAGAATCTGGGGCATTCAGAATGCTCCAAAATTGATTTGGGGTGAATAACAAAGTGTACTAACGACAAAATTAATAATTTTTTTTCTTTGAAATTATATGGTTCTTTTTAAGCATAATAAAATCGATATAATATCGAAATTTTTCTCATAGAAGATACTCAAAAAAATATATTGAATATAAGATAGAGAATTAAAAAACGGTGAACGAGTTAATTCTTTTTGTGAGACGCTCAGCTTTACAAACATGAACCGAATTTTATAATTTTTTTAAGCGAAATTTTACGAACGAATAATTGCCAAAAAACGGTGGTTTTTTTTCATATAATAGAAAAAATATAGCAAACTTTGTAAAAACCTGGCCGGCATCGTTTAGCCTACGCACTTTTTTAGAGTTATGTAAAATTTCAGCTAATTTTCGAATACAAACTGGGAGGAGCTAGTTTAACCATTTGGTTAGGTCCTCTGTGTCCGCTAATGGTGAAGTAATCTCTTCTTGTCTTGTTCGAGGATATATTTGGTATTCATTTTTGCTGATAAATAACTATAGTCCTGATAAGATTTCGGTTTTTATTATAAACCATTATCAAATACTGTTTTTGAAAAAAGCTTCTTAAAAACGCATTCAAGAGCATAGAACTTGTGAAGCGTCCATATTTTTGACCAACATAAGCAACTGTGCGAGTAAACTTATCATAGGAAATAAATTTCCAATATCGTTCCGAGCGATTCACAAAAAAGAACCACATTTATGAGCACTTTACAGCAGTTTCAACTAATTTACCCAATACTTTGAAAGAATTCATTTGAAGGACTGATGATCATCAACTTCAACCCACCCTGTAAACAACTAAAATTTAAAAAATCTAATTGATTTGCAGCTTATTCCGTGTTAATGACGTTTTTGAACATTATAATAGTAGGCTTTTTAATTTGCATTATTCGAAGGCCCTATTGCGAATTACTCTATGAACCTGCGAAAAATATTCTCTTCGTTTCTCTATGATCACAATAACAGTGATTCTGAAATATGGTTATAAAACCGAAAAGCTTATCAGACTATAGTTTTTAATGGTGAAGGAGTGTATTTTTTTCAAAAAAATTGAGATTATTTTCCACAAGCTAAACAATAGTTTCCAAATAATTATTCTGAAATATACCTGTATGGCTTTTTTTTATCGAGAAAAATTCAATTCAGCGACATTCCCATCAAGGTTCTGGTTTGAGGCATAATAAACTTCCAAAAACTACTTGAATTATTATAAATTATAAATGCATATATTCTAATATTAGTTTGTAATTTTAAATGGTTTGGGTCTTTGGTTGCGAATCTCTCCATAAAATTTTTTTTTAATCTAAGTGATTATTCAGTTGAACCTAATTTCGACAATTACGTTGTCATAATCAGTGCTAATTCAACTGTATTAAAAACTATAAATATATTAAACTATATGATTACGGATCAGAGTACAAATCTATATTTGAATGAACAGAACACGCAAGATTTATTCATCCAATCAAAACCCTTGATGCGGAATAGGGCGATTTCATTGTCAGGTTGGAGAAAGAGATAACCAATCAATGCTCAGATTTTGCGGCCTTTTTCCTGATTTCTAGAAATATTTTTCGATTATAATATAAACTGATACAAATTTTATCTTGTTATATAAAATATACATAATTTAAATTGTTTGCGGATTTTGTACAAAATTGTTCTAGTAACTGAGAATACACTGAATGATGAACAACTTGATTGTCGTAATCATATTTAAAATTGGCTTCATTTTGTTTTATTTTGATAATTACTAAAACATGATACTGACTTTATTTTGAGAATCTCAAAGCACGTAAAAAGTTTTTAAGCGTTCATTTAGATTTAATATTTTATTGGTTGCATTCTTTAAATATTATTTGGAGTCAGATTAAATGTAATTAATTACAAATAAAGTGATAATTTATATTCCGTCAATTTTACTAGTATTGACCATTGAATCACACACTCTTAAATAATCGACAACAACGTTTTCGCTTAAAATAGGTCTTACATTTAAAGTACGTAACAATTATTTCGTCGATTCAATTGGTCATACTAAAATCGACGGATATGTATTTCTGATCAAAGGTATGATGAGGCATTCTCACTGTCACCGAAAGTTTATTTTGAGTTGACTTGTTAACGTCATCGACGCGTCACGTAACTCACGGTTTCAGAAAGCTTTTTTGAAACCATTTCGTTGGAATTAATAGTCCAAAAATGTAATATTTGACATACATTATAATTGTTTCAATATAATTTGTTTTTTTTAACGTTTCGATTTTATATACATCTATTTAAAATTAGAAGATAATTTCTTTTCAAAGAAAGACACGGAGCACAAAATTTTTTTTCAAATCGGTTTCAATTCAGTTAGCTAACCTATTTTAGAGAGCCGATTTAAAAAAATATGTTTTTGGTGGCTCTGTCTTTCATTCTGTATTTCATATTTTATGAAATATGTACTGTTAATGTTTTCAGACATATCAAGATTGGTCAAGCGATTTAAAAGTTCCTGAAAATCATTCTTTGGTAAAACTTATTTTATGTTAATTTTACTTTTCAATTAATTTAAAAAATAAATTATTTAATTTAATACTCTTAATATATTTTTATAATAGAAATTTTTCCAATCCTTGTTTATACGGATGATATAATATCTATAGAAACGTATAATATATAAAAGTACCTGCTCTATTATTGAGCGGCTAGCTCACCACACCTTGTCGCGCCCTAGTGTAGTACTTTTATATAGAGTCAAGATGACGGTCACTCAGGATCCTACAAGGTTTTGGAGCGACAAATTTTCCTTCCTGAGTCCGGCGGATAGTGAAAGGCAAAAAGAAAAGGGTTTTTTTTTTCAAAACTTCCTCTAGGGGATATTGGCAAAAAGATAGCGTTTTCGAAAAGCCAAAATATAATAGGATATTTGAGAATTTTTATAATGAAAAAAAATATTCAATTAATTTGTCGTATAGCGTTTTATTCTATAATCTAGTACAGTTGATTTGTTTAAAAAAATCTGCACAAATTTTTGTTTAAAATAATTTCCCTGAATTTAATTAGTCGGCGCTATACATTTCCTTAGACTATTATATTTTCGTTTTTTTATGATTCTTATTAGATCGAGGTCTGTGATACTTTCGCTCAGTTTTCATAAAATATTTCAAAATAAGGCCCAGTGCTTTGGGATTTTTCTGGCGAATTTCTAGGCCTTTTAATTTCCTCTAATCAGCGTAAGTGATAGTTTTTTTGAGATGGTTATTTTTTTCTTAGAATTCATTTTTAATAGAAATTTTTGCTTGCCCATTCTAAAATCTCGTTATATAATGAGGTTTCGCTGGCGTAGAGGCAATCACTAGACTTGACAGCTTTGGGTGAGCGAGTCTGGGCTTTGTTTCTATTAATCGGTTTTGTAGTAATTTCCGATAGCTATCTTTATAAGTCTTCCTCGCGATTATTTGGGAGGGTGACGTATTTTTGACAGAGTCACTATTTGACATAAACCTACATAAAATATTATTTTTGCATCAAAAAAGAGAAACAAACATGTCTTGAAATTGGAGCCAATGAGATAGCAATAATAAAAAAAGCATGTAAAATATTTCATTTATTAAGAAAATATTGATAAACTTAACTATGCAAAGATATCGCTGCTATTTAGCTTGTCTACAAACTAGATTTTGGTTAAAATTCCCATGCTGGGTTATTTCTAAAACTGTAATGTGCAAATGTTACGGGCGTGGTACTTATGATATTATTTAATTTTTAATTTTTTTTATATAAATTTTTTGTTTATCTTATTTAGTTTTGGTTAATCATGACGTTTACAAAAAAAATAATAATTTGGGCATTTATCTTATTATTTAAGCTTAAAAAATCTTGATTTATTTTGAAGAGCGTGCTTATAAATTATACGGCATGTTTATAGTCTATACTTATAGACTTTAATTATAGTCTATAAGTCTAGGCGACAACATCATTGGTTTCAAACATTTGTTTGTCGGGGGATATTTTAGAGGAGGAGTCGGCACCTTAGGCATATCGGAAAAACTCTGACCGTGACCATACTTTACAAATTTCTTCCGACACCGATCATGAAAAATTCTTTTACGAATTTTTAATCCGTACCGAATTTTTCACATGGAAACTCCTTTGAAAAGGTGATTAAGTGAAAACGGGCGGATTAGTGTTTTTAATCAAGAAACCATTTTTTGACTAAAATTCTCATCATTTTTCAAATGCTTGTAAATTTTACTAATTGAATTCCAATTCCGACTCAAAAATTTCAAAAATAGAGCAAACTGGATTTAAAGGCTTCGCAAATAGTATTATACTTATATCAGGTAAGCTAACGAATAAAAGGCATAGAAATTATGCTAAATTTTCTTTCATACAATTTTTTTTTGTGGAAAAATATGTTGTTATCACAAATACTTACAGTCTAGGGCTTGAAAAAAATTTTTCCGTTAATCACCATTTGTTGATTATGAGATTTCTATTTAAAATAATTCTACTACACAACGGACTTTTTGCACTAAACAAATGAATATCAAAAATATACAAAGGGAATAAAAAGTCTAGAAAAAGGCGAAATCATATACTGTAATGACCCCGCAGATTGGGTTCCGCGACATGCGCACAGATTGCGGTGGGCGGAGCCCTATTCACGATGGGCAAGTCGAGCCCATTGGCTGAAATTCCCCATGGCTGGGTTTACATTCTTCTTGATAGTATTTTTTAATAATTTGGCCCGAATAAAATCAATAAATGTATTCTAGAAGTAATTTCAAATTACTGCGTGACTTACCGCAGCGTGAAGTCAATAATCGAAAAGTAGTCTTCAAAACTGTCACTTTCTGCATTTGTGATGGGAGCAAAAAAAACAGGCCTAATTGTTAATTCTCACTCTGACTACCCTTTAACTAAATTATAATTTAGACCTTGTTTTTTATTGACAATCAGAGGTACTTCCACCGTCGCGCGGATGGTGAAAGGTTTTGAGCGACAAAGTTCACGGGGGTTGTTTATCGCCGGAACTGCTGTATACTGGCACTAATGTCAGGGGGCTTACATCGCCGGCTTGTATTTCGCGGCCAATATCGTGAAAAAAAAACTACAACTATATTCATATTCTTAGCTGAACTTTTAATAGTGCTCATTTGCGAAAAATCCATATCGCCAAATTGTGTGGAGTTTGAGGTTTTTATTGCAAAATAGTTTGAGTGGCGTCATAATGAGCTGTAATTTCAAGATTGAATTTTTCAGAATCTACTTTCTTAATTTTTTTTGATTGCGTTGGTGGACGATGAAGTTGCTAATGCCCGTGGCTCCGTACCACTTTTTTTGACACGCAAGCTTCTTTACATCGAGCGCCTACGCTGTAATGATACCTCTTTTGGAGCGAACAACATGGGGGAACGTTATTATACAACATTTGGTTAATTAATTTCATTGGCAACTATAACCGCGAGGTGAATGTTGAAATCATCCTTATTTCTTGAAGATTATACCTCGAACTTTTGCAGCTTTTTAACCGCAAGCGATTTTTACAACAGTTAATTTCCTGTTTCTGTTTTAAAATAGGTTTGAAAAATATCTCTCGGACATTTAGGAAGGAATTTCTCTGTCAAGTTTCCGGAGCAATTTGAATAAAAATTTCGGCATTCTCAAATATTTCTTCTAGTCTGATTTCAAACTATAAGGGGGTTTTCACGTAATATATGCATAAAGGGCATGACCAAAGTTCAGCTCATTTTTAGAAGGATATTTCCTTAATTAACAATCCTGCTTTGATTGATCGGGCTTGAAGATGGGAAAATATTCGGTTGAAAACAGCGGCGCCGTCAGTGTGTTTTTTCCGACAAAATTTTAAGTCAAGAGGGACGAACCATTTTACATTTCAGATAATCTTATTATTTTTTGTTGTTATACATTGGTTGGTACCTCTGTTAAGTTTTGGTCTTTTCCATAAATATTTTTATAATAGTTAATTTATAGTATCTATAGTAATTTTCTTTAAATAGTTAACGATTTACTAAGTCTGACTTCGCTCTGAAACTAAAGCTATTCATGCAAATATCGATTTTGTTAATAAAACCAGTTTTTTGTTTTCACTCAAAGCGATTCATTTCATTTTGTGGATTCGCTCTGAAATCATGCGGTAACAATTATGAGTCATTTGTGACGTTATTTTCTGTTCTCATTTCGGCGATATATGATTCGCCAAATGGCAATTATCGCCAAAAGTGCAATATGCCGAAAATTTAGGGCCTCTCTGGAAAATTTACGAACCATAATTCTTCCCTTTTGCAGCTTCTCTGAAAAGCGGATTTAACAATAGAGGTTTTGTTTATTAACCAGCATCTCCCAGGGCTTATCTAGCCTTCACAAGTGTGAAGGTCAATGTAAATAATCAATTTTGCCTACTAAACACGAAACCTCTCAATTCTGACATGAAAACTGTCAGTAATTGCTGAAAAATCACTCAGGGGTGTCGATCCTCTTAAATTTAAATAGGTTTTTTAGTCATGGTCAATTATAACACCTGGAATATTTGGTGCGTTTGAAATGATCTGTTCAGTCGTCAGTTTTGGCGGCGTTTGTGGAGAAATTAATCGTGATGAATACTAATACTGTGGGGCGTTATTTAAGAGATGAAAGCTTTTTTCGAGTGTGACTTTTTATCCATGGGGTGTGTCGTGACTAAGGGTTTGTCTAAAAAACCGTCAGTGCCAAGACTACTGAAAGGTACCATCAATTAATCTAAAGAGTCTTAACCCGGTGTTGCGCAAGCACCTTTATAAAGGTGTTTGCTTATTTAAAAATCACTAAATATGGAAAAAAAACATCGTAGAATTGTCTTCCCTTCGAAATAATTATGAAATTTTGCAAGGATGCAAAAAAGATGTCCTTTATTTCTTTTTTGGAATTTTGTTCAAATTTACGGAGGGTTTGATTTTTTGAGCTTTTTTTCCCATCTTTTACCTCTCAAAAATTAACATGGACCTATTGCGTCCTTGAAATTTGAAATAGCCAGTTTTAGGAAGTGTTTTGGTCCATATTGACTCAAATTATTGGTAATAGCAGGAACAGATATTTTTTTTCAGAATGATATTTCAAAATTTTCGATTTAAGTTTTCACGAAAATATTTTAATTATTAAAAAATTATTCGAGCAATTAAAATATTGTCCACAGAAGTCATCGGTTTAGTAGTGACCCAGAATAATAGCAGAAGTGTACTATCTGCTTTTATAGGGGAAATAACCATGTTTTTATGAAAATTGTTGAATTTTTTATTCAAAATTTTTAAACCTATTTAAAAATAATTTTGATTGATTATTAGATAAATCAAATCAGAAAACATGACAAGTAGATCTTGTGCATGGATCGAATACCAAGAATAATTTGTGAACACCACTGTGAGCTTGTAATAGTGATAGTCGTACTTTGCTCTTTATCCTAAATTTCTTTAGAATAAAAATCAAAATTTCTAGATATCAAATGGGTGGATTCAAAGAAATATATCGTTTGAACTTCATTATGCAAAACAAATTGAAACTGTAACTCTTGGGTTTCTGTATTACGCGCTTGAAAAAAGCCTTTATAAAGGCTCGTGTTGGGAACTTTTTTTTTTGTGCTCAAGGGTTAAGGGGGTAGTGTCGCTTTTTGGGTACTTTCAATCACGCTCAGACAGTTCTTAGGGCAGTTTTGTAAAAAATTTGAGGATACTGTTTATAGATCTAAAGCTTCGTCTAACGATTACACATCTCAAAGTAACTTGTTACATCACACTACCAGGTGGTGAGTCTATTCCTCGAGCATAAACGGTTTTTTTTTAAATCTATCTTCTTTTAGACCCCAAATACACAAGCGTCCTCAAAATTTTACACAAGTAGCGAATAAATGAGAACTAAAAAGTGATGAGAAGGATTTTTTTCGGATTTTTGATTTTTTTCTCTTAGAATCTCACACTTAAGCCGATTTTGCCAAGTTTTAGACTTCAAACTCTATTCTTCTTTTAGACGAATGTTTAGAATGAAGCCATTTTTTTTCGACTAAGGTAGATACAAATATAATGCAGTAAATAGTGATGAAGAAGGAATTTTTGAAATAAAATTCTAGAATTCTAGAAAATGAATGAGGTGACGGAAATGATAAGTTCGAAAAAAAAGTTCGTCCTGATCGGAACAAAGTACACAAAATTGGAAGCTGAGATTTCACTGAAAAAAATTCAAAAGTTGGGCCCCTTTTTTTTTCCAAAAGCTTTAAAATCCAAAAAAAAAGTTTTTCACCAATCAGGCGTTAAAGATTCATAATTAGGTTTAACATTTTGGCTGAAAATATTTGAAATTTAGACTTCGATTAAGACATTTCCGATAATTTTAATGTCACATCGTTTTCGGTGGGTCATATTCCAATAAAAATGTTATATAATGGTGGAATCCGGTTTTATGGGTTAAGCAAAAAATTATCGATTTTGAAAATTCTAGATTTTGTTCTAGATTGTTTTGAAAAAAAATAATGCCAGCCATGAGATTCCTTGGGTCAATTTAGTCATAAACGATATTAATGTTATATAAATTAATTCTAATAAAGGCTAATAAACAAAACCGACAAACCTACCCCTTAGTGTAAATATTTCTGCTCTTTTTTCTAACTGCAGGTTTTTTATCAGAGCTTTCTCCTAATCTCTCTCCGCCCACCCCTTTTACTGTCAAATGATTTTTTTGTGCAAAATTCTTTTGGGGGGGTCCCCCCCTTTCAAATAAAGAGAAAAGTTTTTTCAAAGTTAAGAAAAGGGAATATATAACAAAAAGATAACACATTTGGTTTAATTTAATATAATCGTTTATATTATTGACGTTAGTTTCGGTTTTGCACTGCATGTTCCCAAAAGTTGAAAAGCGGTAATTTTATAAAACAGGGGATCAAAAAAGAACATACAGTGGGGGTGGGGGGGGAGATTTTTTATTAAGTTATTATTTTTAGGATCACCACCCATAAAATTTGGGGGAATAAGAACGAAAAGAAAAGCGCGGAGAAATTTTATCTTTTTTTGAACGTTCAAACTGGGGCGTGCTTAGTTTTTTTCAATATTTTCTCTGTAGAAGACTTCCGGGAGGTTCAAAAAATATTTTAAAGTTTCGTGCTATTGGACCGGTTTAAAAATGNGTCTTCAGTAGATTTTCGGCTATGTTGTCATTAGTAGGCTAAATTAAAGCGTCTGAATCAGGGTTTTTTGTGTTCAAAATTCTCACGCGCATCTCTTAAGCATACTAAGTCACTGTAATATATACTTTTGAGCATACTAAAATATACACAATAAACTGTAGTGCAATTCCGATCCCTCCTAAGTTCGTGAGGGTATTATACCTAGTTTATGCTGGGAAAATCAGCTTTGTGCTACTTATGATGTGGAAACATGCATGTCGAATGATCCAAAAATGCCAATTCGCCATCTTATAGCTGTCCATAAGCTCTTATCGATCGGAATCGTTAGAAATTTTGGTTTTCAACGTGAGTTTTTCCTGATACGGAAAGATATGAGTCCCGAAAGTTTAGAAATTCTAGTTGAAAGTTTCGTTGCAACTTTGAATGATATCAGAAAAGATCTTTTTGAAGCCCTTCCACTTCAAATTAGTGATGGGATTGCCCGGTACAATGATTTTGTCAGAAGT
>SCLH01002282.1:121491-135494 GCA_004367855.1 Oikopleura vanhoeffeni
AAATTGGGTTTTTGAGTAAATGGATTTTACGTTTGTCATTGTTTTCGAATGAATTTGTTCAATTTTGTTAAAAATAATGAGTTTCTCTGGTTAACAATGCTATTTTTCATAATCATACATTTTTAAGGGATATTTGTGATTACTACAATTTCGATTTGACAATTGTTGGCAATGCTTTCACAATATTCGATCAGACAGTGTCATTTGCGAATGAAGACGGCTCCAAGTATATTCAAAGTTTGCTTCATACATCTCCCCAACGATATGAAATATCTAAAATGGAATTCGAGCAAAATTGTTGTAATATGCTCGACTATCTTCAAACATATAACCTGAATGATTGCTGGCTATTGCTGAAAAGTATTGAAGCGTATTCGAAAGGTTTTTTGAATGACTTCGGAGTAAATGTGCATAAGTTTATGTCCTTGCCAGGCTTAGCTCAACACGTTGCGTATAAATTTTATGACACAAAAGCAGCCCCAATCTATTCATTTGGTGAATCATTCAGTTTGTATAATCAAGATATACGTAATAATCTTGATGGAGGCCTTTGCATGGTTTTCCATCGGATGATGGTAGTTGGACAGCAAAACTTTCTTAGGGAAAATGGGGAGCCTTTGCCCGAAGCTGCGTTAAAGACACCAAATGGAGAATATTTCCAGCGTATAACCTCGTTCGATTTTAATTCGTTATATCCATTTGCGCTCAAACAAGAACTGCCAACTGGTCCAGGTTTATTATTTGAAAAGCGAGGAAATCAATTCAAAATGCGTTCGATGCACCAGTCTGGCAAAAATTCATCATTAGAATGTATCGAATGGTTGGAGGTGATTATTTAATTTTCTAGCCTTTTGAATACAATTAATAAGAGTGATTTAACTGTCGGTTTTTAATATTAAATTTAAGTTCGAGCAGTATCGAAATCCTCATCAAAATTGTCGAATCCAACATGCCCTGAATGGTGGAGAAAAAGTTATCGAAGGGTTTTCAATTGATGGATATATCGAACTACCGAACGAGAATCCATCTGCGCCCTATCGGATCGGGCTAGAATATTTCGGATGTCGTTATCATCAATGTGAATGGGGGTGTACCATATCAGTTCAAACCAAAGAAGAAAAAGAANAAGATAGAGCGCGACTCGAAATATTATCTGCAAACTTAGATGAAATCAAGATAATGAGAAGTTGTCAATGGTATAACATTCGACAAACAGTACAATATGAATCAAAATTAAGTAAGTTTATGGGAAAGACTCCGATCAGTGAAAACTGTCTCATTTCGGCAGTAAGGAATGGTTAATAAATCCATCGCATTATAAAATAAGCTACAATTGTGTCGTTCTCGAGTAACTACAACATAAAAAGCATTTAAATTGTAGTAATTTTGGCAATCAGTCACTCTACCAACAAATACTGCAGAAAAGTTTTTCATCAAGCTCAAGTGACCAAAGCCAAGCGTCAAGTTATGTTGCGCGCCACTTTTCTAGCGCTCCTGACTCAATGGTGGTTAGTCATTTTTCAATTTTGATAATAAGAAGCTATTTTTTAAACATCTTTATGTATAATTGTATTAACAAGCACACGGCGGAACGGTTAAAATTTAAGTTCTGATCTGTTAAAGGTCTAGCGTCCAGTTGATTGCGCCAAGCATTTTTACCTAGCGCCTCTGCACTCAAAACGGTTGGTCCTTTTTACATTCTGATAAATGGAACTTATTGTTGAAACATTTTTGTGTATAATTGTCTTTACAAACACACTGCGGAACGATTCAAATTGAAGTTATGATCTGTTGAAGTCTAGCGTCCAGTTGAGTTGCGCACCATTTTTACTAGCGCCTCTAACTCAAAACGGTTGGTCCTTTTTACATTCTGATAAATGGAACTTATTGTTAAACATTTTGTGTATAATTGTATTTACAAACCACTGCGGAACGATTCACAATTAAGTAATGAAGTTGCGCACCATTTTTACTAACGCCTCTGACTCAAAACGGGCTGTCTTCATCGTGAACTCTTTTGGGTGTTTGAGACATAAAATATATATTTTTATTCTATCATAGATAGTGTTTAATTCGACTTTTCGACTTACAGACAATTTCAGTGAACTGGTTATAATACTGCGCTCTAAAAGTTTCGCGGCTAGCTCGTTTATGTAATATTTCTTGCTATTTTAATGGTTCAAATTAGGTGGCTTTTTAAAACGGAATATGTTTTTTAACCTTTAAAGCGATGGATCGTTCTTTGGTTTAGTGAAAGTCGATATCATCACTCCGAAACATATCCAATCGAAATATCAAAATATTAACTTCCCATTCATTTTTGGTAAAATTGAAGTCACGCCTGAAATGTTGAACCCAAAAATTCTAGATCAAGCTAAAAATCGTAAATTCCCATATGAGTGCAAATCCATGAAATTCAATGCTGAAAATATGATACTAGCAACCCCTTTGCTGAAATATTATTTATCACTCGGGTTACAAGTAACAAATGTACATTGGGCAATGCAGTTTTTAAGCGATCAAAAGCCGTTTTGTGGTTTTATTGATAAAATGGTGCAAATCAGAATCAATGCTGTCGGAAACAATAAACCTCTGGGGGAGCGTGCCAAGTTTACGATGAATTCATCTATAGGCAAGGTTTCATAAGAAATTATTCCGACAAACAAAATCATAACTTGTTAGCAATGTACAACTCACGGGCCTTTGACCATAAAATGTTGCCCGTTGGCCTAACTGTTGCCCGTCGGCATCACTTGGGCTCAATTTTAGCTTCAAATTATCAAAAAAGTGCTGTTCATTGCCCTTACTGTTGCTCACAGCCAGTGTTGCTCATTGCCAACAATCACTTTAAAATTTTAATCAAAAATTGTTAAACCTCAAAGGCCGGTTTGGTATGAACTTGGAAAAGCATAGAAAAACTGCTTTTGTTCGTCCGAAGAAATTTATATCGTCATATCAACACTCCGTTGTTGGAGGCTAACACTGAGCTGCAAACAGAATTTCCGACAGATGTGCATGAAGTTATTACAAAAAAGAAGAAAATAGAAGACACAATTCCATGTCACATCAGCTTATTCGTCTATCAGCTCTCCAAATTGTGGCTGTACAAATTCGTCTTTACATTAGATGAATATTTGGTGGCAAAAAGCTTCCGGATCGCATACGTTGGTGAGTAACTTAAACTTATAAATTTTATGATTTTGTAGTTCCATTTAACATGGAAATATTAATTTCAAAATTGAATTTGATAGTTAAACTTATTTATTTATCTAAATTTAACGAAAATATTAAGATACCGATTCAATTATGATCGGGATGTCAAAAAATTCATTGGATGAGCTTGTCAAACCAGAAAAACAATTAGACTGGGAGCAAAATGTCAAGCCAATATGGTTTTCAGATGATAGTCCCACTGGTCAAAAAACTCCAGGATTTCTTAAAGTTGAATTTACCAGTTCAAGAGGAAAATATATCGGACTGAGGTGATTAAATTTCTATATACTTTAATTAATTCTATATTTATATTGCTTATTTTATCAAATTTATTTTTAAGCCCCAAATGTTACATTGTCAATAACAATCATGATGTCAAACGTTCGCATAAAGGAACTCCTCGACATATTTGCATAACAACTGATGACTACGAAAAAGCTTTATTCGACGACATCGTTAAGAAAGCCAGCTACAATAAAATTGCGATTGAACGACGTCTTGGTACAACAACTACAAAATCAATCCAAAAAAAGACTGTTAATCCAATATATCTGAAACTCAGAGTTTGCTCTGATCTTATATCTACTGAGCCCCATGCGGATTCGAACGGTCTTTTGTAATTAAGCTTAATATAGTTGATTTTAAATTTTGTGAAATTTTAGAATGTTATTTTACGAAACGGAAATTGACCAACTTAAGGAACTTTTTGCTTTTGAAAAATCAGACCTTGAAAAGGATTTTAATGATATTGAGCTAGACGCAATTAATAAGCTAGGCGTATTGCGTCATAGTGCTCATTTGTATCTTGATACAAACATAAAATTTTTTCCAACTAATGGTTCTATTCATCCGCAAAATCCTGATCTCCCACCTGCACATACAGCATATATAACTTGCTATTATGACGAGAAAAGAAACTTGGATTATATTTTACCAAAAATATTTGACATTATGCATCCAAATTATAAAATTTCTATAGGTGAGAACTAAGATAATATATATTTAAAATAGCTGTTGTGAAGATAAATTAATAGTTTGAAATGTGGAGTTTTTTAATCTCATAAATATATGTTAAACTAATATTCAGATGCTTGGTTCCTGAGTACAACATCCAAAACTGGTGAAATAACGGAAGAAAATTTGAGACTGACTTATCCTAATATGTCTTCAGCAGTAAATTATCTTAAAGACATCAAAACGGAAATGGATGAAGTGCAACTATCGCGGGAGATGAATGATCGAGATTTGCCAATGAAATTAATGTCTTCTCATGAATATATCCGAAAAATTTTTACATCTTCTAACGTCAGAGTTCATAAAATTATTTCTCTTCAAATTATAATACAGAAACAACCTTATCACTGGGGAGATTCTGATTCTAGTGATGATTCTAAAAGTGATTAATAAAGAAAACTTTGATACTATTTTGGGTTTTAATTTGAGGTTTTAGTGGCCAATGCAAAGTATTTGTTGATTTCTGAGTCAAAATCTATCATGAAAAGTTCTTGCTGAAACGTGATAACAAAAAACAAGATCAAAGTTGAACAGAATATATTTAGCTATTAAATAAACAAAGTAAATTAAGCAATTTCCTCTTCGGAATGAAGATCTGCTAACTCTGTGCTAAAGTATTCGTACTTTATAACGCGATATGCGTTAAAAGCCCGCTGGAACATAATTCTACGATTTTCGTTGCGGGAGTACTTTGTTAGACTCCCGTTGTATAAAAACTTTTCGACCGTTCTAGCACCACGGTTATTACCAAAGAAATGAATACTTCCATCATCTTTATTTTGGATGCGCAGCGGTCTCACTTTTGAGATATAAAGAATTGTAAACAAATCCAAAAGGTTTTCCTACGCGTTTTATGTCGCATTTTTAATTTGTTTTTTTCAATTTTTATCAGAAATATGCGAGTGCAATCATTATCATAAATAGTCAAGAATGTTAATTCTATATAGTCCCTCTGCGATTCACTCTAAATAAATATTGAAGGTATATTAAAGGTAAGTATATTAAAGGTTAGGATTACCAGGCCCTCCGGTTCGCGTTTGACTCGCTTTTGACCAATGAGAGCACCGGATTTTACTTTTTAACCAATAAGAGCTTCGAAAAAAAAGTTCAACTACAAACGCGAATCGAAGGGCCTAGTGATCCCAATCTTGGATATATTTGTCAACATTTTTTCAAATTATTTAAAATCTGACTATATTTAATAAAAAAATATATCGTGCAACTCCTTGAGGAGTTGATGTTCGGTGAAACTGAAAATCGGAGTTTTACATGGTAAGTTGTCGAAATACTACAAATCGTATGCCCACATATTTTCCTCTGATATCAATGAATAAAAATCTTGCATTCTAAACAATTTCGAAAGTTACAGATGTCTTGTTCAATAAAAAAAGGCTTATAACAATTATGGAATTATTTCTGACGATTTAAAATAAAAAATTTGAAAGTCAAAAATGGGCAGCGATTTCATTTATATCTGGTTAAGATTTTTTTGTGGTTACTTTAAGATCCAAGATTTTTTTTGATCATGATATTTAATCAAAAAAATAGATTAAACGTGAACTTTTGTCCCTGGGGTCTCATGAGAGTTAAAATAACCATAACAAAATTTAAATAAACTTCTGAGAAAGCTAAGGATTGTCCCAAGAAAGGTATTATTTATTACAGACGGTAACAGAAGTTTTATTTCATTTATTTAAATGTATCAAAAGATGTGCAACTAACTGTATTCAAAACGGTGGTATTATGATCAAGGAGTAAGGGTGTCCGCAAAGTGTCACTAGACGGAGGGTTTATCTTAGAAGAAAATGTCACTATCGGTTTTCCCTCAAAGTATGTATCCTGTTCAAGGGCCAGCTTTGACCCCTGTTTCATAATACCGTCGTTTAAAAAAATCAAAAGTTCTGCATCGTCTGCTCATATTAAAGAATTTTTGAGACAACCCTGAGCTTTAATATCACTTTAATTGATTTATGTTATCGCTATCAAAACTCTCATGAGAACCCGAGGAGTAACAGGTTGCTTTTAGGCCAATGAAAGAAATAATTAAGTTTAATATTGCGGAAGCTAAGAACCTCGATTGTTTAGAAACTTTAACGTGACATTATTATCTGCAATACACAGTCGGTTAACCAACAACAACCGAAAAACTATTTCTATTATAACTGGTATAACAGTAAGTGAGACAAATTAGCAACACACGCGCTTTTCGATCAAAGTGTTGCCCATTGCCCTCACTCGTACGTTTTTTTTGTGAAATAAACTGGTGGTATTTTCTACCCAATACAGCCTTAGAAAAATTCTTTTCAATAATTTTGAAAATATCTTGTCTTAATTTTAAACATTTTAATCAAAAATTTCGGATTTTCAGGATTTAGAAGTATTGCTTTGGAAAACAAAAAAAATCATTGAAATTCAATGCCTCCCGATAGACTTTACCGCGAGCCTCTTAAAATCAGCTCAAACAAAATAGGGTTTTGCTTTTTCTAGAGCGAATTTATTTTGAATTTTCGAAAACGATAGTAACAGATCTGCGTGCGTTTCTTGTGGTTAATACAATCAAAAAATAATTTTTCGACCCCCAAAACTCACGGAGAAATAGGCTTTTTCCTACAGAATATGACTCTACTTTGCAGCTCGTTCCTGATTGGTCGAGCAAACAGTGATCCTCAATTATAGTTTGAGATGTGAGATTTAGGTTCAATTTATCTACCAGGCTAAACAATTAGGTTTAACAATGTATAGTTTTCAAGATATTTGCTCTTAAAATCCCTAAAAACGGCATTTTCCACGAAGGGTACCTCCTTAATTAACCCGTTTATTTAACATTTTTTAAAAATTCTGTAGCCAAAGAATTGTCAATCCGCACTTTAAAACTTTGATAAATCATATTCAATTTCCTCTACATGTCCCAAAATGGTAATCAGACTAGCTTTAAGGAGGTGGCATCGACTCGGCAGACTGGAGTCAATTTCACTTACGAAATTAAGTAGTTGGTCTATTTTTTGTGCTTATTATCGTAAGCTGAACCAGAATAAATGTGCATTTATCCATAAAACCATTTTTATCTATTTGAGAAAAGATTTGAGTTCAAACTTTGATTTTTGGAATCGTAACAATTTCATAAAAATCATAGCATTATGACAATTTTCCGGATTTTTAGTCCAAAATTTACTGTTTGTTTTTTGAAATCTTTGAATAAAATAAAAAAAATAGTCACTTCAACTTTTTTAATACATGTCTACATATTTTCTGACTGCTGTTTGAAAATATAAATATGTTTATTTGTTTTATTAAAAATCATAGTTATCTAATGTTTCGATTTATTATCATTATCAAAGATGTAAGTTTTTTAACAAGTTTCAAGTCATTGTTTATTTGTCCTTTTTTGTCGATTTTTTTTTAAAAAATTATGAAAATTTTCCGCAAATCATTCCCAAAATTTGTATTAGTGGTTTTTTTAACTCTTCATTAAAAAAAATCAGGCAGAATCACTTATTAAATGTTTTGATATCTATAAAATCTCCGTATGTCAACTTATGAGATGGTTGCGCGATTATCATTTCTAAACTATTTATAAAATTTACAACATTTGGCTGTACAACAGGTCAAGACCATTTTGCACTCAATTTTTATTAATTTTATTCTTGCAAAAAATAATCCCAATATTATGTAGGGTGAACTAGGCGTCGTTTTTGTGATAGTCAGGACATTTTTCAATATCAAAACGCAATTGAAGTTCAATTTTTATCTCAAAAAAAATTGTTTTTCTCTACTTTTGGTCATTTTTCATGGAAAAAACTTTGATATTTGAGAAATTTTTAAATCTGCAAAATTAAAACCGGAATTTTTGGCGCAGTACACCCGACAATGTCTGAAGTTTATTAATATCGTCTTCAAAGAAAATCTTAAAGTCGGGTTAAGTTGGAAATGTATGTACTATGTAAAATGTTTTTTTATATTTTTACAGATAATTAGTTATGTTAAGAAATTAAAAATATAAACGTTCGCAAGAATTAACACTTTTATTGCAGATAAAAAAAAAAATCATAGCGAAAATTAACCCTCATTGAGTCTTTCTCAGCACGCGTCATAACTCTGAAAAAGTGACATATGAAATAGCGGGATTCTTGAATTAAGTCGACAATCGAGTATTGTGATTACTAATCACTGATTAGACACTGCCTCAACGTTATGACGCGTGCTGAGAAAGACTCAATAGAGATAATTTTCGATATATCTTTCTGAAAAATTTACAATCTGCCGGTTCGATGCTACCCCCTTATAACTTAAAACAGTACATTTATTCACCGCCATTAGTTCAAAAGTGCTAATTCGTATTTTTTGTTGATTGGGTTTGATTAAGTGGCTAATCCTACAAATTATGTGATAGTTTTACTTCATATAAGATCCTTTTGCTAACCAAAGTGAATCTTGAACATGAAGGTAATCACTATAGCGCGTGTTCAAATATCACTAATTTTGTCTTACTGCTGGTCTTGGGTATAATAATAGACAATATTGCTTGATATTGGGCGCGCCAAAGATGATTGGTCCGTGATCCCTAAGAAAATTACTTAAACAATCACCAAAACAACACTAGTGGGATTCGAACACACGCTATAGAGCTCACTCTCATTTTTACGATTCACTTTGGTTGAAAAAAGAATATGAATCATATCTACCTATTTTTCAAGGTATACAGTTTAAATTAAATATTGGTAAAATAAAAACGTCATTGAAAGTCATTACAAATACATCATTTCATATGATTAATAGAAAACGTTCACCAAGAATCACATCCGATAACTTGTTATTTAATTCAAGGTTCATCGTACTCAGGCTGCTCATGGTTTAACTTAAAAATAAACAGAAAGTTTGAAAATTAAGTACCATCCAGACAAAAATTCATTCCGAGACGCTAAAAAACAGCCTTTCTTTAGTTATTGGTTGTTTGAATTCTCAATAAAAAATCAGGCTGAATCACTTATTAATCTAATGAGATGGTCGCGCGATTATAATTTCTGAACTATTGATAAAATTTACAATATTTCGCTGTACAATAGGTAAGTGCCATTTGGCACTCAATTTTTAAAAATTAAATGCTTGCAAAAAAAATCCCAATATGATGTCGGGTGGCATAGGCGTCATTTCTGTGATAGTAAGGACATTTTTTAATATCAAAACGCAATTGAAAGTCAATTTTTATCTCAAAAAAAGTTGTTTTTCTCTATTTTTCATGGAAAAAACTTTGATATTAAGGAAATTTTTTAATGTACAGAATTAAAACTTGACTTTTTAGCGTAGTACACACGACAATGTCTGAAATTTATTTATATTTACTTAAAATAAAATAATATAGTCGGGTTTAGTTGGAAATGGATGTACAGTGAAAATTGGGATTTTATATTTTCACATATCCCCTATTCGCACTTTTGTGAATATCCCGGCCCTACTACTTAAAATACACTACGTTTCCTAATCATTAAGAAATTTAAAATATAAACGTTCGCAAGAATGAACACTTTTATTGAAGATAGAAAAATAAAATAATTTTCACCTTTTTTCTTTCATATGTTGCTCTGAAAAAAATGCACCAACCTGCCGGATCGCCACCCGTTATTACTAACCGTACGGAAAATTGAAGCAAAAAACGTTACATGTTGTAGTTTTGCCATAAATTTTTCAAATCCCAGCTAAAATAATTCTGCTTTCTACGGTAAAAATTCTACCCAAAGTTTTTAGATCTTTCTTCTCAAAAAGTTTAGCAATAAATAATTTTGATTTGTACGAAATTTGTCTGACACCTATTTATTTAATTAGTTAAACATTTTTCTGTAATTCCAAAGTCCAATTCTACTTTTAGAAGTGTATATAAACCATGCCTTTATTCAAAACATGAAAATGTTAGAAAATACTTTGACAAAGCATCAAATTATTTCGATTTTCGAGTTGAACCTCACACGAGTTATGTGCGGAGGTTTTAGTTTCACTGTCGAGGAGATGATAAAATAATGACGCATTTCATGTTTTTGATCGAATCTCCAAAAACGGATTATCATTATTAATATTGACAATAAAATTGAAATTTTTCACTTTATCTTTTCATCACTAGTTAAAGTAATAGGCTAAAATCAACTTTTGTTAGTTAACAAAAATGTTCTAGTTGATTTCAATATCTAGATTGCCATCGTTGTCATTTTTTGTTCTCGCTGGTTTTCACATATGGAATAAAACTTTTCTGGTACCCTTTAAGTATTCCATAAGAAAGAAATTTCATCAGTATTTTCAATTTTTTGTAATAACAGACTATAGGCTATAACCTATAGCTCCATATGAAACGTTCTGGATTGAATAAATGTGAATTTTAATTCAAACTTTATCATATAAATCGGCCTCATATTCAAAAAATTTCAATTATAACCTAACCCACTTGTTTTTAATCAGTTTTAAAGCTTAAAATAAAAAAATTCTCTATCTTAAAGAATTAAATTCGCAATATTTGCAACCATCATTAAAACCGTTTTTTTACGGGTTTGAAGATGGTTTCGTTTTGGTTATAATAAATGTTAATTTTTTGTATTTGGAATATTATGACGTCATAAATATGACGTAATAGTGTTTCAATTGTGTGGAAATACCCCGCCGCGCTGTCTAGGTTGCTCCGCCGCTAGGGGGTGCTCCTAAAATGTCCCGAATCGCGCTTTTCCGCTCGCTATGTATACTACTAGTGTGTGTCGTGGTATGTGGTTGTCCAAATTTCGGTGGTCGAAGTCAGATATCTTGATCGTCGTTTTTATGTCATTTCAAATTGTTCAGTAAAAAACTGATCGCTTGTTCGGTTACCTGGGTGACATTTATACGTACGAAAAATGTTCAAGGAATGAATCAAAAATAAATTGTTTAAAAGTATAAAGAATAAAATAGTTTCATTAAAAATTATAAAAACCCTGGATAATGTTAAAAAGAGTTTGCGGTAGTAAGTCCAAAACAAAATTACGCTTTTTCATGAATTGAAAATAGTCAAAATATCCCCTTAAAGAACTTTGTTAAAGATTTGAGGCATTGGAGGTGAGTCACTCAGATAGCGAGGTTTGTCAGACTTGAAAAGGATGGATAACTTGATAAAAGTGCAATCTGGCCAAGGTTAAAAAAGTCTATAATAGTTTTCTTTGTGACCGAGAACATCACGTAAAGTGGCTGCTATGGGCGCTAGATGTCGACGTAAGCATTTCAAACCTAACGACTCTATTTAACGATTTTAAACGATTATTTCACGGTCTTATCTTTTGATCTATACATGCTAGAAAGCTAATTTTAGCTGCATTATATTTTTTGACATCGGTTTGCTAATGAAAAAGCTGATAAAAAACAATTTAACAATAAAAAATGTATGGCTATTCAAGGTTGAAAACTGTATACAAACTGTATTTAATATGCATCGAAATGGTATTAGATCAATTTTGAAGGTTTATTGCAGGAACGTTTATTAACTTTGATTACGGAAAAGTGTTCAAAATTTGAGTTTTCGATAAATTTGGTGATACTGATCAAATTAAAAAAAATATGCAGGTTAGTATTAAATTAATTTCATTGGCAAATTTGTCAAAATTAAGGTTGCAAAAAATGAAAGGCCACTCAGGCTTATCTAATTATTTGGGAGCGCGGTCAAAATTATTGAAAATAAATGCGGGAAAATATGTTCATTCACAAAAATATATTCAGGAAATTAAGTCTGATAATTGAAATTAAGAATACATCATCATTTCACATTTTAAATTCAGAAAAAATCCAAACTGTTTTTTTTTAATTTTCTCTCAAATGACGAAAAGAGAACATAGTGAGTTTACCTAGGAATTTGAGAATTCTGCGGTATCAAATAACGAACTTAGTCAATATCCTGGCCTAGAGTTTAATCTTGATGAACTTGTCGAATATCCGGACGTTGAAGAGAATGAGGAAATATATTATGACTTTGTTCCAGTACCTGACCAAGATGTCATGAACGAAGTGCTTGAAAATCGTAAGTAGAAATTCATAAACATTCTGATCAGAGTCGATGTCAAAAATTTTTAATAAATTTTATTCCAATTTGAAAATTTAAAAATAATGAAAGTTCTAATTTGGATTCAAAAGTCTTCCCATAATTGTCAAAAAGCCCAGCCGTCTTTAAAATTTATTGCTCACAGTTCGCGCCCTTTGGAAATAGTGACATCGGATCAGTCTCCCCTAAAGCTTGAATGTTTTTGACGAATTTCAATTAAAAAAAAATATGAAACATTTTAAAATTATACTTCAAAAAATGATATTTTTTTCATGGTCCTAGTTTCTTTTTTCGCGCATTTTCATATATCCAAAAATCATTTTCGGTCACCTGTAAATTGTGATCATTTTAACTTCAAAAACGAGCACTTTACCAGCAAAAAAGGCTCGTCTTATTTTCTAAACTGTTAGTTCAAAAAACACGCTCATGATGCAATTGAAGCGAAGCGTCTATTATAGCTTATTTTATATTTTTTGTGACATTTTTTATTTAAAATTTAAAGAACTAATGATTGAAATTGTATTTCTAAAATTTTAACAAATTTTCATCAATTAATGTAATTTGCGGTTAAATCCGCCCGTTCGAAATCAGTTTCAAATGGCGGGAGAAATGTAGCTGGTTAAGCTAGCATTTTTATTTTTGGGAAATTAGACAATTTGATAGCAAGATAGATAGAATAGTTATTTGATTCAATTCATCTCCTTATCAAATTGACTAATCTCCGTCTGATTTTACCAAGGAAAAAATTTGTTTCCACATGGTAAAACGGACTATACACAGTATTAAAGCAATGAATATTTGTCTTGGTAATTTCAAAAATAATTTAAAATAAATCATTTACCAGTCAGCTAAACCTCTTGAAAGGTCGAAGTTAAGCGTCTAAAACAGTTAAATCAAAAAGCAAAATTTCAAAATTAAGGTGATATAAACTAAAGTAACTTCCATAGTTCCATGCAGCATATCTATTGTGATGCTTATCAGTTCAGATTTATTAAGAAATCGCTAAAATAAAGATGCTTACAGTGAAAAGGGTTTAAAATACGACTTTGCCAAATAAAATTTCTTTGTCTCATATTAATAGCAAAACAAAATAATCAAAATTAGAAAAAATTCTTGATTATGTATGATATTTTGAACGATATCCTTTTCCAAACCAAAGTGCCTCTCAGTAGTAAATAGGCTGCCATATCTTTCGAATTTCGGCTTTTGGAAACGACTTATCCAATTGAGTTCTGAGATAGCTAAACATATCCAAACATATTCAGAATAAATCTAACAAACAAAAAATTGATCCGTTTTAAAAAAAAATTATATTTATTATAAGTTTTAAAATTCTGTTGTCATATTGAGCAATCTAAAAACCTAGTCGGATGAGTCGTTTCCAGAAGTCGGAATAAAAGTAGTGGACACCCTATTTACTGCTGAAGCACTTTGGTTGGGGAAAGGATATACTTTATGACCACTAGTCTGTTTCTTTGAACTCTTGAACGAGACCAGTGATATGATATAAAATATAGTGTACATCCCGAGGTTTTCTTTTTGCGGGAACAAACCAATTAACGATAGTTATTTAAAAAATAACGGTAGAAAATTTTTATCTGACAAAGTCACACTGTTTTTAATTTGATCCACTGTATCTCACCTAGCGAAAATTGCTTTCTGCAGGCAGGTATCGTAATAGATATTATAACACTACAATAATTTTTCAAAAAGTTATTATGGTGAAGTAAAAGTC
>SCLH01002283.1:21474-35134 GCA_004367855.1 Oikopleura vanhoeffeni
CGGGGTCTATACCAGGCAGACCGACTTGAAAAAACCTGATCGAATTGACCAGAAAAAAAACTTGATCGGATTGACCTGATCGGATTAAAGAGTTTGAAAAACTTGATCGGATCAAATCAAGAAAAGTCGATCAAATCCAATCCGATCTAGTTCAATCCAATTCGATCTGATTCTGCCGATCCCTGGTCTATACCGTATAAACTATACGTTATAATTTTTCTTGGTTTTATTAAAATTTCATGGCAATCATATAAATTTCATGGCAATATATGATTATATATTAAGTTTATATAGTTCAATTGAGGTTTATATAGTCATACAGGATGTGTTTTATTTCCTACGCAAATCCTCATCCAAAATATTTGCATACGATGAGTTTCCCTCGCCAAAGGCTTTCCAAAGCTAAAACACATTCTGTATATAGTTGGTGTTATTTAAAGTTGCATAAATGAAACGAGAAATCACACCAAGTATTTTAATACGGAAAAGTGGCATAAAACCCCCAGCAAGTAAACTAATTGTTTCAAATATTTGTCACCAGATTATGGAGGTTCCCAACGGCATTTTTAACCATGAGAAAAAAAATTTTATCAGCAATATTATTATTTAATTTTTAATACAATAAATCACTTTTGGAAGTGCATCTATGACATATTTTTTATTTTTCCAGAGATAATTAGAACCCACTAAATTGGGTATTTGGTTTTGACCGCCTTTTATTATTTGTAACGAGAGTGCGGAAACAAAAGGTGGCGGTGATATGACTCGGTTATTGATTGTTACGATCGTATTGTTATTTGTAGTTCAGATTCAAGATTGTATTCATGTAATTTAGATTAGGTCAGAATTGTTCCTACTTAATTATTTGTTCACAAGAACAATTTATATTTTTAGTTAAAGTACAGGATTCATCATTTTAACCCTAATTTTCACGAATTTCTTGCAAATTTTTCCTCAATTGAACTTTGAACTCCTCTGAAAATAAAACGAGTAAAGATATCAAAAATCGGACTAAATTAAAATTATGCCGTGAATGTTAATTATACTTGGAAACCGAAAAATTAAACTTATGATTAGTTATCTCAAACGAACTTCGCGTAACACCTGTAAAAATATCGATTTTTTCTAGATTTCTAGAGTTTGAATAGTTTTTTTTCGGATCTGACTAAATTTAAATATGATCATAAGTGTTTGGAAATATTGTCTGTAACTAACATATTTTTGTAGTTTAGTTAGCTCAAACGAACTTGTCGCAAATCTGAAAATTTTCGTTTTTCAATCATGTTTTTGCGTAGGTTAAAATTTTCAAGGCACCTAAAATTAAAAAAATCAACAAGAAGATTCGTTTTATCAGTGGTCAAAACATCAAGTCTATAACTCAGCCGTTTTCCCGTGGTACCAAGTTGAAAAACCCTAAAACGCGATGAGAACCTCCTTATTATAGAAAAAAAAATATTTTCACTCAAAAAAAAACTTGATACAAAAATACCGTAATTTTCATCAACCAGATCTCAAAAAAGCAGGTTAAACATGAAAAAAACTCAATTTTATTTTTGGTTAACCTGTACGCACTCATCGTACAGTATTGTAAGAGATTGACCTTTTTCGACCCACGAAGTGTCTGTAGAATTTTAACCGCTGAATATTTATTTTTGAGATTCACCATGATTATACCAAATTGTCTGAAATTTTTAAATATCGAACTAAAAACTGATTGCATCCTTTCCGATTGCTCTCTTATCATTTTCAAATTTAAAAAATGGAGGACGAAGATGATTATTTTTTGACATTTCGATGGAAATGAATCTGATATTTTGATAGATTTGATGAAGAAAATTCTGATGAGATGAAGAGAATTCGACAATGAAATATTCTCGACATCGATAATCTAGCATAAACTTTTTATGAAGAAACGCCAGAAACTTTAGAATCGAATTCTTACAATTTTAATTCCTATTTATTTGAAGAAACAAAAGCTAGAGAAAAAATAGAAAATTTTTCGAAAATAAAAATTTACAAAATATAAAAAATCTCGATAATACTGATCGTAAATTTTTTTTTAAATATGTGTTAAAAATATTTAAATACTTAATTTGTGATTAAAATGTATAATTGAAAATGTCTGGGTTTTGAAATATAGACAAAAAATATAGAAAATGTCTCTCCCGGGGGCGCAATAGTGTGGTGTTTGACCACTTTAAAATCGATATATTGTTATTAAATAAAAATTAGGTTGAGATAATTGTTGAACTATGTGCCTCAGCCTTAACTTTTTAATCGAATGAGTGGTTCTGCTTTTATGATTTTTTGAAAAGTGCTTGTACAATTATGTACGAGTGATGCGTACCGGGGTAAGAAATTATTGGTGCGTACAGGTTAATGAATTTGACACTTGTTAAAAGGCGCTATCCAGGGTTTTGATTGGGTGCTAGTGTCCCGCGTTGCTTGTATCATTCAAATATTTAGAATCTGTCCTTTGAGTGTCTGTGATCAATATTTACTAGTAAAAACTATTATGTTCAATTTGTTTCAGTCATAGTATTATACCGTACTGATGTAGATCTTAAAATTCGAAATATATTTACAAAACAATAAAAATATAATAACTAATACATCTCAAACAACCAACAGTTGTAAAAAATATTGAGTTGAGTATAAGTGAAATAATAGATGATTACTTTGTTTCACATAGAGAAACTCGAACAATTATTTTGACGTTTTAATTCAAATCATTTGCTTACCGTTCATTTTTAGATAATTTCTCAACCGATGTATGAGTGCTTAATTATAAATTTGAGAAACCAAAATTGTATATTTTCTCAAAAGATTTTAAATCTTTCCATGATCATAAATATTTTCTGAAGACATTTTAGATAATGTTGATTCTGAGCGACCTAAAAACCTCTTAAATGAAGAGCTATTTATTCGTGGAAAAATAATATAATTTTGAGTATATGTTGGTCAGTCTCCGTGGCATAGCCCTTGTGGAAAACTTTTAACGATTGAGATCGTGACTGACTTCATCTAGAATTAAAAAAGTTACGGATATTAAAAATTGGTGGGTGATATAGGGTATTAATTATACCGTATAATCACCGTATCATTTTAATGGGATTTTCCGAAAATATGGATAATAAATTAAGTACAGTTTCTATTAAAAAAACAAAATCGTATCAAAAAACCGATCAATTTGAATCCAATGAAAATTAAAATTTCTCTATATCTATTACGGTACTTGCTTGGCCTTTTATGCAATTTTTTTAGATTTGGGACCAAGTACTCAAAGCTGACAAGTGGCATAACAGGCCCAGCAACTACTGAACTAGATATTAGCTGACAAAAAATTTTAAATCAATTCAAATTGAATGGTTTTTTTATACGATTTAATTTTAAATGGAAACTGTACTTAATTTATTATCCAGATTAAAAAAAAACTATCATTTTATTAACACGGTGGTTAAACTTTATACAGTTCCAGGCATACTGTATCAACCACCAATTTTTAAAATCTAAAAATTGAGATACACAGGGTACTTTCCGCCAATCGAGAGCCAAACTTTCAGAATTAGCCAATGAAATTGCTTTGAATTTCAGCGGCCACCCAATCATATTCTCGCATTCGGCATCATTCAAATTCAATTCAACGATAATTTTATTTATTTTATAATTACTGGTAAAAATTTTGATGAAAAAAGATAGATATAATTGAGCTTCAACCAAACAATAAACAACATACTGTAATTTAAAGAAATATGGTTTCGTGATAATTGACCGGCAATTTTGAAGTTTTGAAATTTATTATTTCAAATCCTCTTATGTAAAATTTATTTATGGTTAATGCACTATTTTTTTTACTTTTTTTCTACCCGAAATAAAAACGTGGTCAATGTATCAATTGCCATCGAGTTGCCCTTTGGTCTAAGTGTTATTGGTTTTCGTGCATTTAAAACCTATGATAGCTATGGAAAAACGAAAAAGTTTATTTTGTACAGAATTTAAAAACCAAAAATTGTATTCGGTCGAAATTTTGAAAATTTTTGGAAAAAATCCAGGTTTTTGATTGGTCAAAAAACGACTTTCTTCAAATTAGAAACTAGGGCTGCAATCGTGTTCCAGACAGTCTCGGGATTTCAAAAGATCAAAAAAAAAATTTGTCGAGAAAGACCGATAACTGCCTAATTTGATCCTCTGTTTGCTAATTGTCAATTTCTCACAACATCATTTAATAATGAAAGTAATTAAAATATTAAGAATTTAAACCGTACTCGCTCTTCTTATCCGGTGCCTGATCTGGAAGTTATTGTATCTGAAAATGAGTCTGATTATGAAGTAATAATTTCAAAGAGCGAACATGCAGAAGCGGATGCTGAAGGTTAGTTTAGCTTTTAAGATCATTTCCTTGAAAAAAAGTATTATATTATCATTGTAAGCACCTTGGAATTACCGTAACGGTAATACCGTTCTTTTGACCATGAAGCTGATACAAATAAAATGCAAAATGTATACAACGGGAACTCATTTGAAGTAACGATTTGTAAACTTCGTCTTTTTATCATACTGTATAACTTATACAGTATAAGTAGCACTTCCACCATTCCATTTTTGGTCAAAATCGACCAGTTAGGGTTGATTTTTCAAATGTAGGGATTTAAAGAGGGGGATTTAGAGAGGGGATTTAGAGAGGGATTCAGAAAGAAGTGTAATATGACACCATCTATCTGAGATGTATGTACCAAAAAACTGGTACTAACTAAGTTCAACAAGNCGGTTAATTTGATAATAAAATAATTTTTGTCGGATCAAACGGGCATCCCTTTTTTCTCACTTTTACGTTTTTTTTTCGAAAAATCGAGGTTTTGGAGCCAAAAAATCATAATTTTTAATTTTTTTAATTTTTTTCCAAAAAGTGTGTTAATTTCATTCATAAGTGACGTTGACCCAAAAACTACCGAATTGGCATCTGTTTTATATTAATTAAATACTGAAAAAACAAAAAAATGCTATATTTTGATCACGTGACTACCAAAAAAAAATTTCATAATTTTTTTTTCTATTTTGCAATATATTATTCACCCCCAAGAAGTTTCAGAACAATCCACCCATTATTTCTATAAGTCGATATTAATGGTGGAAGTGCTAAGTATAAGTCATAAAGTATGACTCAGGCAGTATGAGTCATAACTTATGACTCATGAGTCAAACTGTGCGGTAAGATCCGCAAAAAAAAATTTGCTCAACATTTGAAAATTATGTTTAAATTTGACCCTGCATAAAATTTTTATATGATCAAAAGAATTTCTCTAAAATCGTCAGCAATTGCTTAAAAATGAAATTCCGTTTTTAAAATTCATATCATTTAGCTTGAAATTATTCTTTGAATTTATTTCGAAAAAAATTATTAATTTCAAGCCAAATGATAAACCATAACAAAATAGAATTTTCATTTTGAAGCAATGGCTGACCGTTTTTACGAAATTTTTTAAATCAGATAATAATTTTTTTTTACGGGCAACAATTAAAACATAATGAAAGAAATGTTGAGCGTTAAAAGTTTTGCCGTTCATACCTTATCATACTGTAGGACTCATACTGTGTGCGGCACGGTGCTTTTTTTTTGAGGGGGAGCAGAAAACATCAAATTTTCCTGCCTTTTTTTATTCTCATCAAACATAAGAATTTTAATATTCCTGCTGACCTTCAAAAAAAGCACCGTGCGACGCGACGATGACATCGCGCAAAAATGACAAAAAATATTTCCACAATGAATCCATTTTTAGCTATTTTCGGAAGACTTTCAAAATTTTGAAAAAGCAAAAAAATTTCAAAAATTAACGAAATATAATTTTTTACAATTTTGGATTCGCGGTTAATGGTCCATTTCAAAGAATAAAACAATGTCATCGCATAATGTAATTTACCCACTTCATTTCTCAAAAATATCACTGAGCGGCATTCAGATAAAATTCAAAAAGCTTGATATTCAATCTTGTGGCATTATACAGCCGAGTTGGTTTGTAACTAGGCGAAAACTTCCGGATTGAAACCATTCTAAGTACCTTCTAGTAGTTTTTAATCTGATGCGTCTTGCATAGGATGTTTTAACAAATTATTAGAAGACTTTTTTAAGATTAGTTTTTGAGGTTTATAAAAATGCTCTCACTAGGAAAACAAGGAAGTTTTTATCGGAAAAATGAAAATACATAAACAAACTCTCGCTAAATTGTCAATAACATAAATTTTTCAGTTTTATCATATTTTGACAGAAATTTCGAAATTAACTGATTCCCATGACATGCAAGGATTTTAATGAACTTTCTGTAACGCACGGAATTTTTGGAAAAGGAAAGATCCCTCAATTTGCTCTTATTTGGTTAAAATTTTGTTCGGCCTCCTCACACTCAAAAATCGTAACTTCCCCCCATACCTCATAGCCAATTTTGAGCGTCACTTCAAACACTCATCAAAGATGTCATTAGGGGAAAATGGAAATGATATGTTTTTTTATTTTAAAGATCGAGAATAAAAACTAAATTTTCTTAATTAAAAAAAACAACATTTTAAAAAAAGTAAAATTCTAAAATTTTGCGCGCAGCCGAATCACCTTAATTCCCCTTAAAAAATCTCTTCTTCAGTTTCCTTGAAATTTTTTTAACTTTGAAATAAAAAATCTGATAACTCTCATAGGCTATTATTCGTTTTTTTCGACCTCCTTGGTTGATTCATACCAAGTTCTGGATAACATGTACTTTTCTATTTTTGCATAACTCTTGTACATTTCAAATGCTGAAAACCGATAGCACCTTAACTCCCCTCAAATTCACCGGGTAAAACAAGTAAACATTAACATGTTAAAAGCTCTGAAATAGATAAGCAAACTGTTAATCCTCCAGTTTGAATGGCATTTTTGCCCACATCATTTAAAACCTCAAGAGTTTACCAAAATCCGAAATTAAATTCAAATCACATACATGTAAACTAAAACAACATATTTTCGATAAAAAAAAGATGTTGTCATCTTTGTCAATATCGCTGATTTTCTTCATATTTTTATCTTTCGAATTTTTAGCTACTTTCTAACTTTTCCAAGTTCTCATATCTGAAATTCTGCATTATCTCCGGTTTCTCCAAACTTAAACCGGTAAATTACTGGTTTGACACAACTCTTAGATAAAATCACCGTTACGGTTCAATATTTACTTTGAAAATATCGGTAACGCTCAATGTTTATCACCAAAGTTTCCCTTGATAATCACAATCTTCCGATTTTCGTTCATCTAAACCTTAAATAATTAGGGTGGGAACGTATTCCCGATAAACGACAGAGTCTCAAAGCTGCGTATCTTGACGTGACGCCACAGGTAAGAGAACAAACAAAATTTCAAATAGGAAAAGACCAAGTTTTCCCAGTTCAAAAAAAGAAAGTGATCTTTATAAGGAGGTGACTGTAATTTATAATGTAATATTTCATTTTATTTAAATGAAGTTATTTTAATTTTTGACACAACAGGGTCACTTTCATCAGAACCGTGGTTGAAACAAATTATTTAAATTTCAATAAGAAGTTTAAAAAATTTTAAAGTTTGTACAATTTTTTTCTGTTCAACTAAGTTAAAATATAAAAAAATTAGTTTTTTTTTAACTCGCAATGTTTCATAAGGACATTTTACGAAATAGGCACGTGACCTAGTTCTCTATGAAATATGGTTAAATATTTGTCATGTTTAAACATTTATTCCTTGATCATACAATCAAGTCATTTTTGGGCATGCATTTTCTATTGATTGTCTTTTATTTTGCACAACTTATTTAATTCAAAATAATTTTGAAATTAATCTCTTAAGGGGATTGTGGGTGCAGTAGTTATTTTGGATCACGGTCGCAAATTCGGTATTTTTTCAATTGCACCGGACCATCCAGCACCTCAGGAATCGTTTGCAATTAAAAAAACACAAATTATGGTAATAATAATGACAGATGATCAAAAACAAAAATAACCTATTAGTGATCAATTTTCACGGAGATTCGAACCAAAATAAAATTGGAAACTTTTGACCAATTATTCTAGAAAATTTCCAAAAATATCATTTCGGACTTGCATAAAACTGGAAAATAATTCTAGATATGGTATCATTTCAAAATACAAAAAAATCAGCTCGCAAAAAAAAGTTACTCTAAATGAAAGTATTTCAATATTGATAGTTGTTCAGATTTTTGCGCCTTTTCAATATTTCATTTTTAGCATAATCAATATAATAATGGCGCGCATTGAATCAGCATGAAATAGTGATTGCGAGAAATATAAAAAAAATTATTAAAATTTCCTTGGTTCAAAAGTTGAATAAGATAATACAGAAGGATTTATGAAAAAGAGAAAAGAATCGCATGTTACCGAGGTATAACTTTTTTTGTAAAATAATCCACATTTTTGCCTATATTTACTTTAAGCAAGGAATTTTCAAAAATAATTTTCGGCGAATTAAGATGAATTTATAAGTAATCTTGGTTGCAATGATAGAGAATTTTTTTTAGACCAATAATATCGCATTATGTGATTTTTGGATACGTGGAATGACGGTATACTTCAATGGAAAGAAATACCAGCAATTAGGTTTTTATCCATTTAAAGATTGATGTGATAATTTTTCTAATAATGAATCAATTTTTGACTTTCTCAAGGTTACGGACTACATATACAATTGGCAAAATAAACTCAATTCTCACAAAAGATATTTGAGTTTTAAAAAGGGATTATTTTTTCCCCTGCAAATTGCTGGAAGCACCCACAATCCCCTTACCCTTGGAATCACAGAGCCGATATATCGGCTCAAGCCCTTTCTAAAACTTTATCGAAAGAGCAAAAAAATGTCACAGAATTGTTTCTTCCGAAAACATTTTAAAAAAATTTGCGGTTATTCCGAAAAAAATACATCTTTTTTTAGGATATTTTGGTTCGAATATTACGGAGAGTTGATTTTTTGAGATTTTTGCCTAAGTTTTACTCTCGACAAATTACTCCCGGACAAATTATTACAAAACTAGACATCAAATACAAATGTGAGATAAGCCAGTTTTTAGGAAAGTGTTTTGTGCATGCAAAACACTTAACATTAAAATTTATTCGTATCTTGGGACAGATATTTTTACTTGAAAGTGAAGTTTTCAAAATTTCCAATTTAAGTATTCCATGAAAAAAATTATTTATCATACAATTAATTCAATGAGATCAAAAATTGCCACCCTGTCACGTGTAATCTTAATCTGCTTTTATTTGGAAAAATAGCCATTTTTCATAGAAATTCGTGATTTTTTCATCATTTTTTTTTACTTTTTTCAAAATAACTTTTGATTTGTGTACATAGATCTAATCGGATTCCAGTGTAACGTAGGACAGATACTTGTGCGTTGGTACCCATAATAATAAAATGTGTGAAGACCACGATGGGCACGTATCACGTGATATGCTACGCCTATGGTTTCCAACTTAAGTTTTAGGACTTAAAATCAAAATTCTAGAATTTGAAATGATTGATGCAAAAATATAACTTTTCAACTTCCTATTGCAAAAGTAATCGGAGCTTCAACCAACTTGAGCTTTCTGTAAACAACGTTCAAAGTAGAGCCGATATACCGGCTCTGGTGCCTTGGCAGAACTTTTTTTTCTGTGATTCCAGAAGTTAACGATAACATTTTTTTTGCAAAATTTTTATTTTTTAATTAAGTAGCATTTAAATTTGCACAAAAGTATCCACAAAAAAATATTGCGTATAATATAATTAAATTTTATAAAAGAGGAAAAACTAAAAGAATAAATGATACTTTCATAAAATGGTCTCACCTGAGTCACCTCCTTATATTTTTTAAGCGACGGCAGATTGAAAACGATGACATTTGTTTATCAACGGCTCCTTCTTCATGCAACACCGGAAATGAAGACGACAGGTAAAAAATGCGAAATGCTAATTTATGTACCGTAATCACCATCATCATATCCACGCACTAATTAATTACAATTTCATGATGAATATAGCGCTTCGAAATTTGAATATGGCCTGAATTCGATTAATGTACATTCTATTTAAGAAAACTCTTATTTTTTTCTTCGAATTTATAATTATTATTAAAAAATTAAAATTTCGATTACCTCGGTATAAATCTACTTTTCACATGATAAATTATCATTGATGGGAAACTTACAAATTGCTAGGAATTTGACTTGGGGGCAGTGTGGAGTTTAGTTGGAAATGGATGTACAGTGAAAAGTGTTTTTTTATATTTTTACAGATACTTAGTCATGTTAAGAAAATATAAATATAAACATTTGCAAAAATGAACACTTTTATTGAAGATAAAAACTAAAAAAATAAATTTCCACATTTTTTTCTTACAAATTTTTGCATACAAATTCACAAAAAAAGACTGAAAAATGTCTTCCGCTCCTTATTTCGTAAAGTTTTATGCACAGTCTTGGAGATTATGATGCCATTATTGCATTGCCATAAATAGAAAAAATACTCATTTATTGATGAACTCTATTTCTCAAAATATAATCTAGAAAACTAGTGATTAGATAAGGAGAACATTTTTAACAGAAAAATAAGATGAATTTCAAATTTGATCACGATCAAGCTCAGAACGGAGTTTTTTTCTATTAACCAGCATCACAAACTATGATGATTTATAAACCATTAATTTTAACTTGATGACATGTGTGGATACTTGTAGCGCAATTTTTTATTATTATTATTTCATGTTTTTTACATCCGTTTTATAAAAAATTATACTGAAATTAATTTTAGTTCAGTGGGATTTTCTTTTCCAAATTCATTAAAAAATTGGCACAAGACGGTTGTTTATTTCTTTTAACTGAGAATCATTCAGCAAACTGATGGGTTGAATTTTTTTTTGATTCAAAGGTTAAATTTCCTTTTTTTATTTCCTCAGATTTTTGACATTTAACTGAATAAAAATCTGAATTTCACGTCTTTGTTTAATTGAACATTTTTTGTTGGATTTCGACCAATTTTTCTTNGGAAGAGATTTCAACATCATTGCTGAATGATTCTCAGTTAAAGAAAATAAACAACCGTCTTGTGCAATTTTTTAATGAATTTGGAAAAGAAAATCCCACTGAACTAAAATATAATTTTCAGTATATTTTTATAAAACGATGTAAAACAACATGAAAATAATAATAATAAAAAAATTGCGCTACAAGTATCCACACATGTCATCAAGTTAAAATGAATGGTTTATAAATCATACAATAGTTTGTGATGCTGGTTTAATAGAAAAAAACTCCGTTCTGAGCTTGATCGTTTTAACTGAGAATCATTCAGCAAACTGATGGGTTGAATTTTTTTTTGATTCAAAGGTTAAATTTCCTTTTTTTATTTCCTCAGATCTTTGACATTTAACTGAATAAAAATCTGAATTTCACGTCTTTGTTTAATTGAACATTTTTTGTTGAATTTCGACCAATTTTTCTTTAATTAAATTTTCTTAAAAGTCAAACGATGTCAGATGACGTTTAAAATTTACAATAATGTCGAAAATGCATGAAATCAAATAAAATACATCACAAGCTTTTCTTTCGATCGGTGAATCGACATGACCAAGGTATACCGTATGGTCCCTTTTTCGACATTTTAACAAAAAATAGAATGCAGGAACAAAATTATAATTGAATTACGGATAAAAATTGTCAGCTATTTTTAACCTCTTCTTAAAAATAGCAGCGTGAACTTTCAGCCTATAATATCCACGTATTAAGCATCTTTTGAATCGGGTTTTCAGTCTGCATTTGAGACGGCGATCCATATCGAAAATTATCCCTGCTGCGCTTTTCTGTGCAAACGCGCCTTTCATAACATGACGTGTACACAGAAAGACGCAGCAGGGATAATTTTCGATATAACTCTAATCGAGGAAGAACGAGCATCCTGAGTAAAACGCGGCGAATTAATTCGGCTTTTGAAAACAATTCATCAGATTAAGTTTATAGATAGCACAAACTGAGCACAAATATTTAATGAAAAAATGGAAACAGAATTATTTCTACATCACAATATCAAATTATATCCCTCGCACCAATTTTTTGTGTGTTTTTGAATTTCATAAATAATATCACTGTGAAATTTTAGTTCCAAGCCTAA
Source organism: Oikopleura vanhoeffeni (assembly GCA_004367855.1). Taxonomy (NCBI): domain Eukaryota; kingdom Metazoa; phylum Chordata; class Appendicularia; order Copelata; family Oikopleuridae; genus Oikopleura; species Oikopleura vanhoeffeni. The sequence continues at coordinate 33,627 of SCLH01002283.1, forward strand.
AACCTCTAATGCGAATCATTTTTAATGAGGTAAAAGTATGTTAAAGCTATAAAGCTGTCACCAGACGGAACTTCCGAATCGGAAGGGGGTTGAAAAATGTCGAAATTATTAAATTTTCTGTTTTTATGATACCGTATTATTTGTTCTAAGATAAGTTATTTTTCGGCTATCCAAAGTAAATAGTGACCAAACTAAAATAAACCATTAACGAGGTGGTCGACCCTGTAAAACCTGATTTCTGAAATTTTCAATTGTATTGAATGGGCATGATATATGTTCAATTCGGATAAAGACCTATTTTATCGACACCGCTAGCCTTGAAGGCGTATTTCAACTAAACATTTTCGAAAATTTCACAATTTTCTAAAAATTGAATCTATTTTTTCCGAGTGCCATAAGTTATTGCCCATGACCGTTTTCTAAAGGCGCCTTATAGTTTAAATTTTCGTAGAAAATCTTAAAAGTAAATGAATTTCCATAAAGACTGCCCTTAATACATTTTAAGGGGTGCCATATCCCTTTATCACTTTTTGGGTTAGAATGCGTAGCCACAAGTTAAAAATGCACAACGTTAAAAGAAGTCAGTGGCTACGCATTCTAACACCTGGAGTCAATATAACTCAGATTCGTAATTAGTTGGTTTTTTTTTGTGGCTTTATTATCATTAACTCAGCCATGATAAATAGTTCCAGCTAATTTAAATAATTTTATTAATTTAAGGAAAGATTTGAGTTCGAACTTCATTTTTGAATTCGTCAAAATTTCAAAAAAATCAAAACATTATGAAAAATTTTTCAGAAACAAAAAAATAGCCACTTTAACTTTTTTCATACAGATGCCTACATTTTTTCTGACCGCCATTTGAGAAATCACAAAATCTTTATTTTTCATCTTATGTCGACTTTTCTGGAAATAATATGAAAATTTTCCGCAAATCATGTCCAAAATTTTTTCTTAGTCGTTTTGAAGGCCAATTTATATCACAAAATAAGTTGTTTTTTTTACTTTAAGGGAGTGGGCGTCGATATCTCAGCTTTACGTATATGTTTTCTGATAAACCTATTTTGTTAAGAATTTTCTGCCAAGTTTTTTCACTTTTAAGATTTTTTTGGTTTTGAGATTTTTTCAAGATAAAGTCCGTTTTTCGGAGGTTGAAATTGAAGGTTAAATTAAGGGTGACGATAATTGGGATTTCTCAGATAACTTTTTTGATTACCCTATTTTGTAGAAAATTTTTTACTGAGTTTTTTAATTCGTAGGATTTTTTCTGAATTTTGAATTTTTTACAAAAAAAGTAGGTTTTAGAAAATTTATAGTTTAGAATTTCAACAAAAACTAGAAATTCACAAGTCGTTCCTGAGACTTTGGAAAAAAAATCGGAAAAGGACTTCCGTTCGGACCTTAATTCGGGCTTTGCGGTAAATTTGATTCACAAAAAAAAATTTTCTATATATTTTCAAGGAGGAGTAGGCTTTTGCGTGAGGCTCTCAGATACGCTGTTTTGACCA
>SCLH01002283.1:39273-67768 GCA_004367855.1 Oikopleura vanhoeffeni
TGATATTCCAAAAACATTTGTTACTAACAGAACCAACCTTCGCGGTAATTTTAAACTTAACAATAATCTTATACAATCCCACCTACGCCAACACCTACGCTTTAAAAAAGCCTCCTAAAAAGACACGCAGTCAGTGCCTACTCCTTCAATTTTCATCATTTTTTATTAGTTTTTTTGTGTCAGGCTCCGGAGAAGCCTTACGAATAATGCAAAAGCGCTTTTGTTTTTAAATTTTGCTTTCAGCGGACAAAAACGCGAAAAAACCAAAAATTAAAATTTTGAAATGGTCAGTTTGGGAGGCTCAGGCAAAAGGTATCTCCTCCACCAGTTGAGAAGATACAGTTTCGGCTCATACTTCATCTGAAAGCACAAGCCTTGTTTGACAATCTATCAGAGAGTTTTTTTTCGAAATTTCGATTCGGCGTCTCGATTGGGAGCCATGTCAATTTTTTATTTTGAGCCTGAATTTTTGACAAAATTTAAAAACCAGAAAAAATGCTTCAAAATAGTTTTTTTCGTAAATACAAACACTCTTAAGGATTTGGGTGCAATTTTTAACTCGGTAGCGTCAAAAGAAAACCAAATTAGCGCACTTTCAATTCAAATCATAAAATAATCAATAATTTTTGTTTTCGTTTTTTGGCTTTTTGGCCGCCGAAAGCAAAATTTTGAAACAAAATCGCCTTTGCATTATTCGTAAGGCTTCTCTGGAGCCTGACACAAAAAACTAATAAAAAATGATGAAAATCAAAGGAGTAGGCCACTAACTGCGTGTCTTTTTAGTTGTCGGCGTAGGTGGATTGTATCAGAGTACTGTTAAGTTTAAAATTACCGCGAAGGTTGGTTTGTTAGTTACAAATGTTTTTGGAATATCACCTTTGCTTGTTTGGCGCGAAATGACCTTGGAAGAGGCTCAAATCAGCGGCACCCACTCCCTTAAGGAAATTTTTTAATGTGCAGAATTGAAACCGGACTTTTTAGCGCAATACACTCGACAATGTCTGAAGTTTATTAATATTGTCTTTAAAAAAATTCTATAGTCGGGTTTAGTTGGAAATGGATGTACAATAAAGAGTGTTTTTTTATATTTTCACAGATAACTAGTTATGGTAACCCCCACCTGCACGAGCGTGTTTCGGAACACAGAGACCAAAAATATTTTGGGGAAGTGTCATTTTTGCCGGCGAAATATCGGAACAGACTCCCGATAGTTCCCCTTATTTTCAGTTTCAAGAATTTTGGTGACTTCTAGAAATTTCTCATCAGACCGGAAATGCATTATTTGGATGCACTTTTTTGTTAAATGCAGTTCAAACAGTACTAGAACAAGATAAAAAAAATTTTTGGGCCATTTAGTGGTCATAAAGTGAGTTTAAAAAACCCTCATTTTCAGCACTAATTTCGTTTTTGAGTATAATCAGCTCAATTTTTTAGCTTTCTAGTGGCAAGGATCGTACTCACATAAAAATTTGCTATTTTCTGAAAAATAATTTTGAAAAATAAAATTTTCAAAAATTTTTGGTCATTTTGACAAAAAAAAATGCATAGGCAGAACACTTTGTAAAATGAAAATCATTTTAATTTAATCATTTTAATTTAATCGTTTTAATTTAAAACTAAGAATTTTGACCGCTGCGCACCCTATCTATGTCACATAGTCTATGTTTGTGCTCTGAAACACTCTCTTGCAAGTGTGGGGGTAGGACATCTCGTGCAGGTGGGGATTAAGAAATTAAAAATATAAACGTTCGCAAGAATGAACACTTTTATTGAAGATAAAAATAAAATATTTTCACATTTTTTTCTTTCATAAATGATATATCCCCTTATATATCGCTATGAAAAAATGTACCAATCTGACGGACTTATGACACCCTCTTAAATTATTTTCATATTTCGAGCTCAAGTAGAGTTGACGACCTCACTTACTCTTTTATTTATCATTTCAACCGCAAAAATTAAGTGTTGATGATATTCTGGATATTTATATACGATCAAAATCACCAGATATTATAGCTCAAGGTCTAAATACAGATGATGGATTTTATATCGTGGCGAAAAGTGCAGCTCCTTTACGAAAAATGGATAGAAACGGTAAGTTTCCGGATACTGACACAATTGGTTTTATTATTTAAAACATATTTATCTGACGTTTCGTTTTATAAATCATTTTCAAAGATGTTAATTTAAAATAACAAGTAATTTTAGTCTTTAAAAGATACAACTCGACTATTCATTTGACTTGAGACACATGATCAATGATCATCACTTTGCACGGTGCAGCCCAACTCCGTAGAACTTTTTTAAAAGTTCCACGGAGTTGGGGTGTACCCCACTTTGCAGAATAACTCTTTTTTTGAACGGTTTTTCGGGTTTCCCAAATTTCTTGAAATTATTCTCATGGGTCATCAACAAAAATCATATTTCGAGTTTGGGGTCGAAATCTTGTAAGGTGTCTGAGATAAAGGTTTTTCTGTTCGAGCTAGCTTTAATAAAAATTGATCGAATTTTATAATTTTTTTAGAAGGAGATAGTTTTACCGACGAATAATTGCCGAAAACCAGTGGTTTTTTCGATAATCCTTTATCGAATCCTTTTTCTATATGCTAGGAAAAATATAGCAAAATTTGAAAAAAATGCCAAAGATAAAGTTTGACCTGCAACTTTTATGAGTTATGTCGAAATTTCAGCTGATTTCAACATGAAAACTAGGAGGAGATAGGTTCACTATTTTGGCTNATAAAATTTTTCATTAAAAAATCTAATTCTTAAATTACCATAAAAACATTCTCTACATATATTTATACACATTAAAACATATTTTTTTATATTTTTAAATTCTTTATTCAAATCTTCATTTTAGTACACTTTATTTTTTTTAAGATATATTTTAACTCCTACTCTAATTTTCAAATCAAATATTAGTATTTAAAATTAACTTTTTTTTCAAAAATCTATTCAAATACTCTACAAACTAAATTTTTTTTATAATTTATATAACTTATACATAATATTATTACAAAAATAATACTTACGTTATAATCTATTTATAATTTATTTCATAATACTTTACTATCAAAAATTAACAATCAATTTAAAATAATATAACTCCAAACACAAAATTTTATATTTCTTTCATTACATTCAACTTCATACATCATTTCACTATTTTCAATAACATAATTATATTTTTCACAAAAAACATTTTTTAATTATATTTCTAATCAATATCTAATATAAAAATTTTTTCTTCCTTATTCCTTTATCCTTTCTCTACACCCTCATTTATCAAAATTTCTTTTTAAATTTTAAGTTTCAAAATTTTAACATTTAAATAAATCTTTTTTAACCCCAAACTTTAATCTAGATTTTATTTTTCAAATCATAATAATTATTTAAAACTCATCACTATTTTTAATTAAATTTATTTTTTAACTTTAAACCTTCCTATTCAATCAAATTTTACTACTTTTTCAGCATAATTTCTACCATTTTTATCTCCTTATAATAACTTTTTTCTTGTTCATATTTTTTATCCCTTTAATATATTATTTATTCACTTACCTTTATTCTATTATATTCTCTTTCACTCACTATAAATCCTATTCTTTACCACACTCATACAACCTCACTTTTTATTTTTTTATCCACCTCAATTATATATTTTAATTAATTTTTATAAAATTTACTTTCATTAAACTTCAAATTTTTTTCTTTTTTTTTCTTTTTTTTTTTCTATTTCAACATTACTATTCATTTAATTTTATCTTTCTACTTTCAAATAAAAATTAATTTTATCTTTATCTTTATACTCTCATAAAAATATTATTTAATCATTTTTATTTCCTACTAATATATTTTTCCTATTACTTATCCATATTTTTTTATAATATGTTATTTATTTAACAAATTTTTTATCTTTTAATCAGACATTATTTTTCTCTTATTATTTTTTTCATTAATTTTTTTTTCCATAATTTAAAAATTATATTATTATAACTATTTTTTTTACTCATTATTCCTTTCATTAAATTTTTATTTATTTTTTAATTAATATTCTTTATTCATAATTTTCATAAATTTTTTTTACTCTAAAAAATCAAATTTTTTTCATATTTTAAATATGTATGTCTAATATCTATTTCTTACTCTTTGCGTCTTGCTCTTCTCGCGCTATCTCAAAAAAAAGTTTACTTACAAATATTCCGTTATTAATCTAAAAATTTATTTTTACTCAAAGTTTATTTTTTTTTACGCTGTGATAATTTTTGCCAGAAATATTTTATGGTCGCATAGCACTTGGTGGCTGTTTTGAGCGGTCAGATTTTTTCAATATTAAGATATTCGCAATGGGATTTTTTACATCGAATTTTATTCGATTAGCGTATCTATATTTTTCCGAAAAAAGAGAGGACAATGGTGTAGGAAGAAATCAGGAAGTATGCAGAATACGTTAATTTTGAAAAATCTTAAAAACGGTTTTTTGAGCAGCTGTAACAACGCCACCTAGTGGTCCGCAGCAAGAATGAAAATTCGAGTCCAGAACATTGAAGCGTCAAAAACTACATCTAGGTCATAATTTTCAGATTCCATTACGAGTCGTTTTATTGAGTTACTTATTTTTTTGGCGCGTTAGCCCTATCTATATCTTGAGACTCAGGCAGGTGGGCAATTTAGCTGCATTCTAATTTTCTGTATTCTAATTTTCAAATTTGCATAATTTTATTTATTTCTAACTAATCGTTTTCTGCTAATAGCTTTTATCGTTATAATTAATGGATATCGGATCCGGTTCTTTTGTCGAATTTTCAATTTGAAAACTTAATGGCGATCGGATACTGCCTTCAAAGTTTTTATTGATTACTGAGGAAATAAACTGTTATTTTGATAATTGGCAGTGGATTATTTGACCTACTTATAGCACTCTATAATGCCTCATTTCCCCCTTAAATATTATAAATGAGACTAATTTTGTAGACAAGTTTCGTAATTATAATTAGCGACTTGTTGTGACATATTTTCAGACATATATTTGCATACAAAGTTGTTCTATGAATTAATCAGCACTTGTTTACCTAGTCTCCTCAGGTCAATTCGACGCATAAGATTCAGAATTTACCATCCAATTACACGGTAGGGCCATACTCCCAAGGCCCATATAGTTAACTCTTGGCAGCTTTTCACTCAAACGTCATTAACTGTGTTGTCAGACAAAAGTGACGGTCGTCATGTGACGAATAAATCAAGACTATTAATTTTATTCAGGAATCGTGTATATGATTGGTAATATAACGTTTTGATCGTACAGCTTGACTGTAAGACAGCCGGAGGTTAATTTCGATATGGAGCCCAATATCGCGAATAATACCTACGCAATTTCAGCGATTTTTTTTGCTGAAATGACCTTCAGTGCCCATATCATCGAATCTTGCGTTGGCGTTTGAGGTTTTATTATCAATTAACTTGTGTGCGCATGAATGAATTAAAATTTTGGGAGTATTGAATTTCCCAAAGCTTCTTTTTGGATTTTTGGTTAATCGCGTTTAGTGAGTCTTTAATTCCCGCCATTTTGGTCTATTACTTCATTAGAACCAATTGTTAACTCTTAGAAATCGAGATATTTTTAAATTTCGGTCATTTCGAACGCCTAGCGCTTTTTTAGTTTTGGAATGAAAATTCCCGAATTTTTTTTGGCGAAAAACTTTCGGCCAATATAACGTAACCCCCTATTAAAAGTATATTAAAATATTTCTGTGAAATATATTCTCAACTATAAAGTTAATCATTTTATCTTGAACTTTGATTCATATTTTTGCCTCTATAGATTCTATCATCAAAAAATACATTATGAAATGCGTTTTGGCAAGTTTTGTACTTCTATTTGGAAGTTATTTTTTTGTTTCTTAATGCGTGTCTTTTAAATCCGCTGAAGAACTAATCGGTGGAAAAATATATTCCGGAGATAGCTATCAATAATTAATTAAACGGATATTCACTTTTAAATTTTGATTTTCGAGGTTTTTTTGACTAAATAGATAGTACTTCAAAATATCATTTTTTATTCGACAGTGGACGGTATTGTACGGGGTTATGAAAAAGGAAAGTTATTCTTGGAAATTTTACATTATTAAGCTACCGTCACAATAAAATTAGATATAAGTTATACACAAATTGAAAGAGCATCATGAATGATGTTTCTGTAACTGTCTATATAACATATATCCCTTTAACACCGTTTTGATGATTTGAGAGATGTAGGTTTGGGGAGGCCAATCCTAACACTCTGAGACCCTTCTAGGCACTCATGAGGCGCTTTCTCTTCTTTTCAGCTACCTTCTCTCAATCATCAAAAAGGTGTTAAAGGATATCAATACAGGGATGTCCAATATCCGCCGAAAGTTTTAAGGCGAAAAATTTCGGCTATATTGGCATCATTCCGGCGATTTCGGCGGGGAACAGAAACATATATTTTGTTCAACACAATAAAACGCGTAGGCATGTCGAATGAGTCATATGTCAAACAATTTTGAATTTTAAAAGTATTTTACAATTGGTTCGAATGAAGGGTATCCCAAATGCGTAGAAAGTATTACATAAAAGAGTTATTTTTGGAAATTCAACTCTTGAAAATAATGTCTTCGTGACGCTCACAAAGTAATTTGTAATATAAATCCAAAAAATTCCACGACATTCCGGAGATATTGGCCATTCGGCACATATGGGCGCTGTTATTATTTAGCTGAAAATGGTGAAATTGGAAAAACTTTCGAGCAAGAACGCGTAGGTGTTTCACAAATTTAAAAAAGCTCATGTCCTAATGAGTGCTAGGCTATGACGTGATAGGCTATGAGTATTTCCAGTTTTTAAATTTGTGTTTTTGTGACATTAAGCAGTTAAACAATTCTCACCTCAATTTTGTCAATTTTCGCCGCCAGAGCAACCTGTTTAATTACTTCCAATCCATCAACTTTTTTCCCCAACGGTTCTGAATATCGTTTACTTAAAGGCTTTGAGTGAGTTTCTTCCTCACATACTCACGTTGATTTTGTCATAATGTAAACTGGAAATGATGCATTTGCAATAACTTGTCTTGGCGGTTATTCTAGCTGAAAATTAGTAGAAGTAGTTCTGATCAGTGTTCTGAAATGGGGACTGAGATAGCACATTTTCAGTAAATTCAATAAAATGATGAGTTTGGTCATTTTTAACTTCGTAGCGTCGCCCAAAAAAAATTCTACGAATATTAAGTCAAATAGCAGGGTCGGAGTAATAGGTGAATGGCGTAAGGTGAAACCTACGCAAAAACCGGCCGTAAGCCTCCGCAGTCGCCCACGCATTGAAAATTAAACTTTTTCTTCTGACGTTCCGGCGTATAGGTGAATGGCAAAAGATATGATTTTTTCTCAAACTATTCTGGCAAAAAGATAGGCCGTTTTCGAAAAGCCAAAATATATGCATATTTAAGAATTTTTATAAATGAAAACTATTCAATTTAATTGTCGTTTCAGCGTTTATTGTTTTTCTATTCATCCAGTCATTTGATGTTGTTTCAAAAATCTGCACACAATTTTTGTTCAATAATTTTGCAGCAATCTTTCATAAAATTGGATTTCAAATCTTCTGTACAGTTCGACTACGAACTCGAGTTACTTTTTTTTTCCAGTAGTCATCAAAAACGGTAGGAAGCCGAAAATTTTCAACAAAATTACAATTTCAATCTGCTCCGGCCATATAAGGTCCTAAAATTGCCAGAATTTAATAGATGTATTATATTTTTTCGTTTTTTATGACTTCTTAGGGTCGAGTTCCTGTGATACTCGATCAGTTTCTTCAGTAGAATATGACAAAATAACGGCCCCACGTAGCTTTAGGGTTATTCTGGCGTATTTCAAGCATTCTTAATTCTTTTCTACTTTGTATATATGTTTTTGATGGAATAACATATAGTACTTCAAATAAACTTGGTGATTATATTTTTAATTTATTTAATTCGCGAATATTTTTTCTTAGAATCAAATTTTAATAATATTTTATTTAAATTTTATTTAATAATTGTTCGAATATAATCAAATAAATCATTCTAGAGCTAAATTCAATACTGCTGATCATTATCTGAAATAGTTTCTGAGGTTTAAAACCGTCTAACTTTCGCATTGTGATAAAAATGGAGCAACAATCAGCCTTAATTCTCAATTTCTGACTACCTTTAACTAAATTTATAATTCTATATTGTTTATTATTACCAATCAGTAGCGTATTCTTCCCAGCCGCGCGTATAGGTAAATTCGGTTCTTTTATAGGTGAGGTTTGAGTCGACTTAAAACTTTCACCTATGCCGGACCCTGCTGTACAGGGAGACCGATATCGACAATTTTCTGATTAAATTTGGGCGAATATCGGCACTGAAGTATTTGCTAAAACGTGAAATCCTGTAGGATATTGACCCGTGATAAAGATAACTTTGGTCGCGTGGCGCATTTGCAACGCTACAGTTACATATGGCCGTTATGAAAGTATACCACTTTCACACTATCAGAATAACCGGCCTTCTTCTAAAAAAAACAGTTTACTTTAGAGAGCTGGAATATTCCTGAGTTTGAAAGGGGATATACATTAAAAAAACGGAATTATTCTGAAAAAATCCAGACTCGGATCAGGGATCGAAAAAAGGAGACTCGGGAATCCCGAGTGGGGTTGGGATTGACAATCCATCCCGTTTCAGAGAACGATTCGATTCATGATGGTATAACTGCGGGAATAAACTACATATGACCGAATGAAGCTCTTCGGTTCTTTCGAAGAAGTGGTATCTGAGTAATATTTATTTGTCATTAAAAGAAGAATTTTTTGAATATTTGAAAATAAATTCAAAAGTCAGCTCGTCATCGTCGCTGCGATAAGACTTGTTGGCCGCGAAGACCTTTTTCATGAAAATTCAATTAGTTCTCATTTATTCGACCGACAAAATTTCGAATTATTGTCTTGATTATTTTTAAATGTAGCTGGGAAAACATTATAAGTTCGGTACAAAATGTTTTCCGAAAAAATGTCCAGCATTCCGAAAATGTAAACCCGTTATTGTAACTTCAAGTGATATTTTTACAATTTGATATTATTTTAAAGAATTTAACAAAAAAATAGATGACGATAAGTTTGCTTATTTATCAAGTTGATTATCGGTATTTTGTCCATGTCAATGGCATCCAACAAGGCAGATTGGACTCTTAAAATTTGAAAAGAGGCCCTAAAAAGTTCCCACATACGAAGTTTAATTAGTTTATACTTTGTTGGTAAAATTTTCATAAATCGATGTTCCAGCAGCAATTATTGTCTTATTCATGCTAGATATAAGAAAAAATTAAAATTGAAAAATGCGCTTCTGATTTGTCGACAAAAACTAGCTGGAAATCTGAACTGAACTTTGGAGTTTATTTCTGAACGTTTCTTAGTTTCATTACACTCGTGAGACTGATTTCTGCCATCTATCGGCCATTCACCAGTTTAAGCGGCATTTTCCGACGCTAATCATTAATGACAGATCAGTTCAAAATATCACTAACCTCAAAAAAACAATGAATTTGTGCGTTTTTAATTTGTACTGTATAACGTACTTATTTCTTGCAAAAAACTTAAAATCAAAAAAAAAACCTTTGATGGTGATGCAGAAAAAAATTTTTGAGCTTTTTTCATTACACAAGCCGAAATGATCACGTGAACCGATATCAAGAAATAAGGAGGTCAAAGTATGTTTTTTTTAAATTTGCTGAAATCAACTTTAAAAAGAGGAAGAGGGTTTAAAAAGTTCTCACGCCTTTTTGTTCCATTACCCTAAGTCAAAACGACTCAGTGACCTTCAATTAGGAATAAGGTTTGGTTCAAGTACACAAATAGTACTCAATAGCCGAAAAATTCGAGGACTAATAAACACATAATCTCAGAATTTTGAATAACGCATTTTCAAAAACGTCACGTGTTCTTATTTTTCAAGTAATAAGAATTTTATTATGAATATTTCAAACTTATTTTTGGAATTATTTGGCACGTGATTTATTCGGACTTTGTGTAAAAGAAAAAATCTTAAAACGTTTGAAGTTCATCAACAAAATGTTTTGAGTGATTTGAGTTTTTTTCAAATTACGTATATGGTGTATCGTATATAATTACAGTTAATTCAAAATTTATCTTTATTAATTTAATTTATTGAGACTTGTAAAGTACCCAAAAGATGGAAGGGCGACTTTATTGATGGAAATATTAGAACTATGGGAATTATGTACTGAGAGGCGGCAGACAAGCAAATCCTCTGTGAATCTGACAATTTTTGCTCTCTAGTGACGTTTTAAGTACATAATTGACCCATAGTTGCTAATATTTTCATGAGAAAGTCGCCCTTCCAATTATTTTGGTGGTACTTTCAATTTTTATACGATGCACTTGAAATTGCCTTGACTTGAACGAGAAATAAAATATTCATGAACAATTTAAGAGCCATTTAAAGAGAATTTGCCGAAAAGCTGTTTATTATTTTACAGAGCGCCAGCAATCATTTGAAGATAATATGAAGTTGTTTCAAATATAAATAAAGGTTTATTAATTCTATTATTGCACTTTTGGTGTAACTGGCGGTCGTTTTCACAAAAAATTTCTTTCTCATTGTATACAATGTATACAAATGTAGAAATGGCTGAAGTTGTATTTAAAAGACAATAAAAATATAAGTTAATGTGAACTTTGCTTACAGGCTCGATTTTAATAATGGCAGCTAGATGGCAGAAATCACGTCTGGGAATAGACTCACTTCTAAAGTCTAGGAGTTAAATGAATAAATTACGGTTTACTTTTGAATAAAGAGTATGAGAATTATTTGTTAGAGTGGCTTTTTGGTGTGTGGATGTGCGGTGCGCCCGGTGGCGAGCGATCGAGTGCGGGCGGATTGATTGGAGGTGGGGGGTAGGGGGCAGTAACAAAAAGTAATTTTTTTGCGCCAAAATAATTTTTGACATAGTAGGGCTGCGAAATTGGTTATTAAAAGCCTATATTTCTATTGTTCAAGGGTCATTGTAAGAGAAATACCAAGGTACAAAATCAGATTAGATGTTCTATATCTAAGCTGTTTTGTTGAGCGTAGGTTGTAACTGAGTAATCATCAATCTCTCAAAGCAGTTCTCTCAACCAATTGGCAATTTGTTGATAGTGCGTGAAAAATTCGTAATAAATGGTTTCTGCGTTGGGTTCAAGGTTTCGGCCCACAATATTCTTATATCTAACGAATGAATATAATTCGCATTCAAAAATATGGTCAAAAACATTTGGAACTTTTCACATCTATTTATGTTCCTGATCTGTTTTTAAACAGTTAGCAGGTGTGGCCAATATATGTTTCTAAGCACACCACGTAATAAATACCACTGTATTTGGGGTGAAAGTAGGGGTTTAGAAGGTTCCAAGGAGGCAAAATAACATTTTCTCAGCGTTAGTGTTCTGAAACAACATTTTAAAACGGTAATTTTTTGTGTATTTTTGGAGAATATGTTTAATATTAGAGGCAATAAGAGAACATCTAAAGCTGGTAATAGCGGAAGGCTAAGGTAGAAAAATGCTAAGGTCGGGTTATTTTTTGTCTGCCAGACGTAATGCTTTCTAATGGGTGGGGCCAAGTTCCGTTTTGATATTAATTTAAAAAAAAATTCTCTTGACGGTTTTTAAGCTAAATTTAATGTTTGTTCTTAGTGGTCCAGTTTTATGCCTGTCCAGTTTCACCTATAAAGAAAACAAGAAGTTTTATAACTGTAGAGGCGCTGCAGCCTGTTTATAATTCATGATACAAGTATACTTCATTAACTTTTTCACGGTGTAAGCTCTAGTTTCTAGTGTACCCTTTTTTTCGATTATTTGGTATCGGAATAAATAATTTATTTCGCATTTCGTGCCGTAATTTCAAAAATGGATAAAAGGTCATTTTCCTAAAATTTATTTTTGAATCTTTTGCAACATTAGTTAGCAATCGTCACGTTAGCGGGTAAGTAAAAAAGTACAATTTTTTTGGTCAAAAATTTCTGAAATAATAGTAGATTCCCAGCATGTGAGAAAATATTGCTTAGGGCTGGGCTAATTTTGGATCCAATGGCTAAACTCCAGATTTTGTCAATAAATAACCGTTAACAGTTGAAAATGCACTAAATTTTAATAAAACGCCTATCATGAATCTTGAAAGTTATTAGTGGCGGAAAGCTGTGTAGGTTATTTCACGCAAAACAAGTTTTTCCGGTTTTTATTATTTTTCAATAATGTATCAGTACCTATGAACACTTAATCGACGTAAAAAGCCGCGTAGCGTCAATACTTATTACTTCAAAAAAAAGGTAAATTTTGATATTGTCATTTTAAATTCCTGCATTAAAAAGCCATAGTATATGTTTATAGAGTATTACATTGTCTTTTATTATTGGCTGTATGATTTTGAATATATATTGTTCGGCTCCGCCAGTAATCGAAATATTGAATTTATAATAAGGCCTCAAAGTTATCCCAGGTTTTTGAACTTTTTAATACTCCGTGACCTTTTTTTATACTGAATGATGAAGGTTTATCATCCGAAAATATCAAGAGTCAAAAATGGCTCTATTTGTAATTAATAAGCTTGAAAGTTTTTTATATCCACTTTACCGATTCTGGAAATTTCTAATTTATGAGTGTAAATACCGAAATAAATGTTTATGGCAATAATCGTTCAATTCTAAAGCAATACATCTTACTATTATCAATGTTCGACAAAAACTCTATTTTATTGAATTCAAAAAAAAAGCTTTCATTCTTGCAGTCGGAGCTCGGAGTTTACATCTTTTTTAAAATTTTTGCATTTCTAAGGTTAAAAGTGATCTTATCTCGCAATTTGAAATTAGAAATTTTAGTTTTTGTGCACATTGAGCTCAATGAGAAATAAAAGTTATTTTTGTGCAAAATTTTGCGTTTTCACTACTACCCCCATCGGATGTTTTTATACCACTCCAGCATTTGCTTTATTTTAAGGCATATCCTAATTCATTTCTAGTGATTAATAACTCTTCCGACTTGGCGTATTTTGAGTATTCAAGTCTTGAAATTTAGAGTTTTCTTTAGTAGTTAAGCTTACGTTTGCCCACGTTTGTCTTTCTTTTTTTCTAAAAATTTAACTTTATTGATAATATTGTTAATGTGGCCGTTAAGGATGAATGATGTCCAATACAGAGTTTACAAAATAGAGAAATAAAGTTAAGTTCATGATTTAATTTCATAGTGTTCTCTAAATTGTTCTGCAGCTTTTATTAATTGTCTGATTTCGATATTTGAAATTTTCATTTTTCAAATAAAGTGACCACAGTCGACGCGGCAATGTGCGCTAAAATTAGCAATCATGAACGCATTTGAAATTCCCCTTAGGACATTGAAACGTGTCCGCTCACTTTTATGTTAACACGGCGAAGCAATCTTTCGTAACTTCTTCAGGTTGTTCTCTATCATCTTGTTTAAATTGTCTTTGGTTTTTTGAGACATGTTATATGATTTTTTTTAATTCATAAAATAAAAAAGTAATTTTCGCGCTTCTATCCAAACTATTTTAAGCGCGAAACATTACTTATGGTTAACCTGCGAGAATAATTTCTCATACCTTTCATTTTGATTTAGAAAATGATCTAATACATTCCGAAAGCTTAATCAATTTTTTAGTTTATGAAGAAAAATAAGTCATCAATAACATGTCCAAAAACCAAACGGACCAATTAAACAAGACTGATAGAGACAACCTGAGGAAGTACGAAAGATCTTGCCGTTTACAATAAAAGTGACGTACACGTTCAATTCCTAAGGAATGTTCAAAAGGTTTCATTATTGCCTAAATTTTACGCTACATGCCGCGCGATGGGAGTCAACTTAATTTGAAAAAAAACGAATTTCAAGATATCGATCAGACAATTGGATAAGGCTAGCAGAAGCAATTAAAGAACGACTAGAAATTAATATCGAACTATAACTTTATTTTCTATTTTGTCAAATTTATACTCACTCCATCTCAGGGAGTGGGTGTCGCAATTTGGAGCCTTTCAGGTCTTTCTCGCCAAACAGCAAAGAGTGATATTCCAAAACTTTGTAACTAACAGAACCAACTTCGCGATATTTTAAACTTAACAGTAATCTGATACAATCCCACCACGCGACACCTACGCTTAAAAAGGCCTCTAAAAAGACACACAGTTGTGCCTTACTCCTTCATTTTCATCATTGTTTCTTATTATTTTTTTTTGTGTCAGCCTCCGGAGAGCCTACGAATAATGCAAACAGCCGCTTCTTGTTTTCAAAAAATTTTGCTTTCTCGGCCAAGAAAGGCAAAATAACGAAACAAAATTCTTGATTATATGATTAATTGAAAGAGCGCTTATTTGTTTTCTTTGACCGCTACCGAGTTAAAAATGCACCAAAATCCTTTAAAATGTTTGGTATATTAGGCAAAAATTGATTTTGGAAGCATTTTTTCTGGTTTAATTTTGTCCAAAAATTAAGGCTGCGAAATGAAAGTAAGGTGGCCTTCAAGAGACGCCAAATAAAAATTATCGAAAAAACTCCTATGTTGTCAAACAAGGCTTGTGCTTTCAGATGCGTAACTGAGCGAAACTGTATCTTCTAAACTGGTAGAGAAGAAGCTTTTGCTGAGCCTCAAACTACATTTCGAACAATTTGCTAAAAATGAAAATTTGACATGGCCCCAGAGACGCCGAGCAAAATTCAAAAAAAAACGCTCTAGTTTATTGTTAAACAAGTTGTGCTTTCAGATGCAGGTACGATCGAACTATATTTCAAACTGGTGGAGAGAATAGCTTTTGCCTGACTTTCCAAACTGACATTCAAATTTTAATTTATTGGTTTTTCGGTTTTTGTTCCGCTGTAAGCAAAATTTCAAAACAAAAGCGCTTTTGCATTATTGTAAGGATTCCCGGAGCCTACACAAATAAAAATGATGAAAATTGAAGGAAGACGGCACTAACTGCGTGTCTTTTTAGGAGACTTTTTAAAAGCGTAGGTGTGGCGTAGTTGGGATTTGTATCAGATTATTGTTAAGTTTAAAATTACGCGAAGGTTGTTCTGTTAGTACAATGTTTTTGAAATATCACCTTTGCTAGTTTGGCGAAAAAGGACGTGGAAGAGGTCAAATTTGGACAACCACTCCTTTAAAAGCCACATTAACAATAAATCAAAAACAGTTAATTTTTGGAAAAAAGAAGACAAACGTAGGCAACGTAACTTCAACTACTAAGAAAATTCTAAATTCCCAAATTTGAATACTCAAGAAGTACGCCAAAAGCGAAAATTATTAATTTTACTAGAAAATAATGTGATATTCCGGTTAAAATAAACAATGCTGGAGTTGGGTATAAAACATCTTTCTGATTTTGAGGTATTAGTGAAAACGCAAATTGGCACAAAAATGAAAATTTATTTTCTCATTGGTCAATTGCAAAAAAAACTAAAATTTAATTTCAAAATTGCGGAGATAAAGAGCACTTTTAACCTCAGAAATGCAAAAAAAATGTTTGCTAAATTGATAAAAGTAAAGATATTGCGTTTTAGATTTGACGATTATAAATAAAATAGGCATTTGTGCTCTTGATATTCTTTGGATGATAAACCTTATCATGGTATAAAAGGGCGAAGAATTAAAAAATAAAAAAACCGGGATACCTTTGAGGCCTATTATAATTAAAATTTCCGATTACTGGCGAGCCCGAACAATATATTTTAAAATCAACAGCCATAATAAAACAATGTAAGTACTCTATAAATAGTACTAGGCTTTTAATGCAGCTTTAAAAATACAATCAAAATTTCTACATTTTTTTGAAGTAATACAGTATTGACGCTACTCGCTTTTTTACGTCGATTATGTTCATAGGGGTAGTTAATAGATTAATTGAAAAAATATATGAAAACCGAAAACTTTTTTGGTGAAATAACTACACAGCTTTCTGCGACGAATATCTTTCACAGAGTTCATGATAGGCGTTTTAATTAAAATTAGTGCAATTTCATCTGTTAAAGGTTATTATCGAAAAATGCCAGGTTTGCCATTGGATAAATTGAACACCAGCCTAAGCAACATATTTTCTCCACATGCTGAATCTACTATATTTTAAAAATTTTAGACCAAAAATTGTACTTTTTTACCGCTACGTGGACGAATCTGCTTACCTGAATAGGTTTCGCAAAGACCAAAAATAATATTTTAGAAAAAATGAACTCTTTTGATCCAATTTTTTGAAATTTACGGTCGACGAAATGCGGTATATAAATGGATTTATCTCCATACAAAAAATAATCGAAAAAAGGGTACACTAGAACTAGAGCTACACCGTGAAAAAAGTAATGAATATATGTACATGAATTATAAACAGGTGCAGCGCCTCTACAGTATAAAACGTTTGTTTAATATGGTGATTAGACAGGGCATATACTGTACAACTAAGGAACAAACATTAACTTTTAGCTTTAAAAACCTTCCAAATTCTTTTTAATAATACCCAGAAATTTAATTAAAAATTCTGAATTCAAAAACGGAAACTTTTGCCCAACCTAAAAAGCATTACGTCTGGCGACGAAAATACCCGGACCTTAGATTTTTTACCTTAGCCTCCCGTATACCATTTAGAATGTTCCTCTATGACTCTATATTAAACATATTCTCGAAAAATACACAAAAAATACGCGTGTAAAATTTTGTTTCAGAACACTAACGTGAAACCATTATTTTGCTCCTTTGAGCCTTCTAAACTCTACTTTTCAACCCCAAATACAGTGTAGTTTAATTACCTGTGGTGCTCAGAAACATATATTGGCCAACCTGTAAAGACGTTAAAAAGAATACAGGAACAAATAGATGTGAAGATTCAACATGTTTTTGACCATATTTTGATGCGAATTATATCTTATTTGTTAAGATATGAATATGGTGAGGCTCCGACCTGAACCCAACGCAGAAGCAATTTATACGAATTGTTTACATGCTCTAACAATTTGCCAATTGGTATGAGAGAACTGCATTTGAGGATGCTGATTACTTAGTTAAACCTAGCTTACAAACAAGCTTAAATATAGGAATCGATATTGATTTGTACTTGTAATTCTCGTATCAATGACCTTTTGAACAAATAGAATAGAAGGCTTTTAAATAACCAATTCGAGCCTACTATTCAAATTATTTTTGAGCGCGAAAATTGTTTTTTTTTTTTTTTTTTCTGTTAAGACTGCGAGAATAATTCTCATACTCTTTATTCTGATTTGAAGATGATCTAATACATGAAAGCTTATCAATTTTTACGTCATGTTATTAACATATATCAAGAATTGGGTAGGTTCACGCCAATTGATACAAGATCTATACGTGTATCCAACTGGCTTGTTTATCAGAAAGAAAGTCAGCCCACAAAGAAGTAGAACATGTTCTGGATCGCGCTCTTAATTTAGATGTTTAAATATTTGACTAAAGCTATATTTACTTCACGTCAAACGGCTCTCAACCTTAATAACTTGGTCAGTTGTAAAGCTTAATTCTGAAGCAAACTGGACCAATTTATCGCTTGAAATTTCTAATCTTAAAAATGATGAGATAAAATTTCTCTACACTTTTTTAATGAAATGCCTGAAATTGTTTTCTGGCGAAGTCAAGAAATATAATTTGTACTGCGAAAATTTGTCGACTTTTTATTGCTGATTTCTTTTTAATTTCAGCTGAACGCGATTTCAGCAAGCTCTCATAATGCTAAGGTGATTAAGTGCAAGTATAAAGCATCACCGATTTAACCAAAAAATATGGTTTAAGATTTAAGACCAGTTTTCAAAAAATTACTAAAAATGCTGTTTTCAGGTTGGGAAAGTAAACGGTTTTATTTGAGCTTTTCACATTCAAATCTACTTTTAATTTGTTTTTTAAAACTGGAAGTATTCTTAATCTGGAAGTAAAAAAGCTAAGTACATCACATTGGTAATTAAACTGCACAATTGAACTCGAAAATACGCCTCTTCATGAAAATGAAATTGAAAAAACTTTTCATATATTATATGAGAAAAGAAAAATTATGCAAAAATGTTAATTTTTGCGGAGAAATGAAATTTTAATTGAATTTTTTCATTAAATAAGCTAAAGCAGTCTGATTTCATCGAAAATATTTGATTTATTTCGAAAATATAAATTAATAAGCAATTAAAATATTCACTGAAAATTGAAAATTGACTGGCTGACGCTGTAAATTTTAACAAAATAATATCAGGTTTATAAAAAAGAAAATTCATATTTTAATTTTTTATTTAAAATGAAATAAAATAATTAGATTATCGAAAATGTTATAATCAAATTGAAAATAAATTTGAAATTTGAATTTCTCAAACGTCGATGCATTCGAATGAAAAAAGCTCGCTCTCAAAGGTCGGCGTAAATTTGAAGAAACTTTTGTAGTATTTTAAATTGTTCATAAAGAAATCATCCCTTACTTGAAAGACTTGAAAGTACCCCAAAGAACCGAGGGGTCGACTTTCGAATGAAGATTAGCAACTATGGTATGATGTAATGAAAGGTCGCTAGGAGCAACATGGTTCAACTCAAGTCAAATCTAAGTCATCGCTATAGACTCTAGCGACCTTGTCAGTACATCATTGACCTATAGTTGCTAATAGTTTTATCAGAAAGTTGACCTCTCTTTACGATGACTTGAGATTGACCTTGAATTTGACGCGGTCATCTGAACGTTCGACCACGTGGTCGCTAGCCTAGCAAAAAAAAGGTTCGCCAAAGAACGCTTATTTTCACCTGCAAAAATTACGGTTAAGCTCTTCATAGGGTCGCTGAGAACTGGCTCATGAGCCCTGTACAAATCTCGAAATCTTGAGCAAAATCGTTTTTTTTGAAAATTTTCATAAAAAAAATCCTGGGTCTTAAAATGCAGAAAAAAATTCCTCTACAGGTGGGTCAAAACCTCGATACCCCATTTTTGACTTTGAAATTCTTATTTCAATCGTCTACTGTTTCAACTACATTAAACAAGCAATTGATCCAAATATATGCTTTCCGTTTGATGATAAATTTCTGGATCACCGAAATTCTTGAAATTAAAATAAGGGGAAAAATCGGGTATGTTCCGATATTACGCAGGCCAAATGACACTCTCCCCAAAATATTTTTGTCTCTGTGTTTGAAACACGCTGTGCTTGTGGGGTTAAGTAACTCAGCGATTATTTGACATTTTTTATTGTAAAACGAATTGATTTAAAATATTAGTGCATACAAGTTTCTTATTGATATTATCCGTCTAATTCCAAGTCGTAAATTTCGAACCGAATTATCGTGTTGGATTGCCATAGCACAAATTAAGTTTCAGTGGGGGTGACTTCATAGAATATGGTCTTTGATGGGCGCCGGAAAATAAACATCGGTCTGATAATTTTGCTTGATATTGAAGGCGGTTTAGGTCGCGAAATTGACTTTTCGTGTAAATATTAGTAAAGATTAGGAAACTGGGCAGCACATAAGCCGACACAAATGCTGATGCGAACAACTGTAACTCATTATTTTTGACTCGACATATTCTTGAAGCTAGCGACTTGCGATGGTGTATTGAGGCGCGAGTGAGCAGAAGACCATTTATTGCGGGGGTTTAAATAAAGTGTGTCAATGTAAAAAAAATGAAGAATAATATTAGTCAACATCAGAGTCCGGAGAAGATGTCAGGGCCTAATGAAAGAATATTGGATTGAAAGTATTATCCAAAGTTCGATTTGATAAGCTGATTTACAGCTTCAGAAATAGTCTACATAAATAGTCTACTATTAATTTTACGATAGGTCTATCTTAAAAGACGGATAAAGATTCAAACTCTATTTTACATGGTGGAAATAAGTCAGAAATAATTTTGAATATTAAATTATGCTAGTTTGAATATTAAGAGTGTAACAGGTATAATTTTATCATAATAAAAATTAGATTTAGGTTTAGATTTCAGATGCAAAATCAGTGTTAATTACAAACAAATATCGGTCGGTCGATTGAGAAATATGGATGGACATCACTACTCTATTTTTTGGTCTAATTTAAGTTTAAGGAAGTTAAAATCAGAGACTTTAATTTTCGCGCTGGATACCCCTAATTATGAAATAATTCTTATATACAGAAAAAACTTCTTGAATCCATCCTACGGTTATCCACAGGATTTTTTTATAAACAGGAATAGTCAAGAAATTATTCAATGCCTCCAAAAGGTTCGTCCCCATAGGTAAAAGTATGTCAGAAATGGAATCTTCTACTTAACAAGCTATTCCAAGGTTAATTATTGTGGCTCACTTTCAAAAGCGCCCCCCGAGTGTCATTGCAAATATTTTCGAGTCAATAAAATGAGTGCAGAGTTGTTCGTCCAAAAATGACCTAGCCAAAATAGTGAACCTTATCTCCTCCTAGTTTTCATTTGCATGACTACACTCCTTCACACATAAACGGCACAAGAGCCACCTAAGCCAAAACGCAAAATCTATCTCCAGGTTTTATTTTGAAATTAACCCAAATTTAAACATAACCTGTATAATTAGTATTTGAAACGCTTTTGTCGATAAGTGCTATATTCATTCTAGAATATGTACAAAACCGGTCCAAAGTACCGGTTTTTGGACTTTTTTCATCGGAAAATCTATCTCGTCCTAGGTTAAATTTAAAAATTCACTCAAATTTTTGTAAACGGTAGCTCGAAAAATATAGAAACTTCTGAGGAGCGCTTTTGTCGATAAGTGCTATATTCATTCTAGAATATGTAAAAAACCGGTCCAAAATACCGTTTTTTGGACTTTTTTCATCGAAAAATCTATCTCCTCCTAGGTTAAATTTCAAAATTTTTGCCACAGCTAGCTATAAACAAACAAAAGCTTCATAGGAGCGTTTTTGTTATATTTCGACCCCAAACAAAAAATATGAATTTTTCAAGGTCACGTGAAAAATTTTTCGAAAAAAAATGTGATTCGATTTTTTCGAAAGTAGGCTCAAAAGAAAGCTTGAGAACCAGTAAAGAAAACGTTGGTTTACGTCAAGCCAAAATTTTGAAGTTTTAGACGTCAAATTGGAACAAACGTAATTTTTCTACTTAATTTTGAAAAAAATACTCAGAAAAAATCGAAAAAACTCAAAAATTTCGAATTTTTTGTTTTTATTTGGGTCGTTTTGTGTTTTCAAAACATCAACGATTGACGCACTTATAAAAATTTGTAATAAAAACATCAAATGTCCACGCAATTTCGGCGATATGGGCACAGGCAGAAATTTAACTCAATCGTAAAATTGCGTAGGTTTTTTCGGCGATATTGGCGAATTCGGTGATATCGGGCCGGCGATATAGCCTATATCATATAGGGCGGCCCTGTATTCATATCTTTTAACTAACATGCCTACGCTTTTTTAGAACAATCCATTTCAACAATTATTGTATAAACCGTCTAGGAGCTGATATTATTTTCCCGAATTTCCCTAAATCAAGTTTTTTCGTTAGTTTTATGCAATTTTCTTGCATGATAAGCAAAATTTCAAAAAAAAGCAGGTAAGTACTTTTATGACGTTAAAATTGGAAACCTACGGTAGTTGTGAAATGAAGGAAAAACACGTTTTTTACTCCCGAAATGGCAACTTGCTGTGAATGAAATTCCCGCCAATAAAAAATGGCATCTAGGCGCATTTTATTTGTAAACTCTCGGTATCGTCGATAGCTCGGCTTTTAAAATCTAAGTCACCTAGTTACCATATTTTATTGGTGGAAATTTCTTTCACAGCAAGTTGCCATTTCGGGACTAAAAAAAACACACTGTAGAATTTTAACAAATCAAGAAAAAAATTCGAAAATTTCAAATGTTCTCAAAATGCAGGCTTCTGATTGGCTTAAATCGACTTTATTCAANTTTATCAATTTATGAGGAGCTTGTTCTGAAAATCAGCGTTTCAGCTGAAATTAAAAAGAAATCAGAAATAAAAAATCGACAATATTTCGCAGACAAATTTATATTTCTTGATTCGTCCCGAGAAACAATTTTCAGGCATTTCATAAAAAATGTGTAGAGAAATTTTATCTATCAATTTTTTAAGATTAGAAATTTTCAAGCCGATAAAATTGGTCCAGTTTGCTTCAGAATTAAGGCTTTACCAACTGACCAAGTTTATTAAGGTTGAGAGCCGTTTGGACGTGAAGTAAATATAGCTTTAGTCAAGATTATTTAAAATCGAAATTAAGAAGGACGATCCAGAACATTTTTCTCACTTCTTTGTGGCTCGACTATCTTTTCTGATAACAAGCCAGTTTGATACACGTTTAGATCTTGTATCAAAATTGGCGTGAAAACCTACCCAATTCTTGATATATGTTAATAACATGACTTAAAAATTGATAAGCTTTCGATGTATTAGATCATTTTCAAATCAGAATAAAGAGTATGAGAAATTATTCTCGCAGGTTAACAAAAAGTAATTTTCGCGCTCAAAATAATTTTGGAATAGNAGGCCTCGAAATTGGGTTATTAAAAGCCTTCTATTCTATTTGTTCAAAAGGGTCATTGATACGAGAAATACAAGTACAAATCAGATACGATTTCCTATATTTAAGCTGTTTGTTAAGCGTAGGTTGTAACTAAGTAATCATCAATCCCTCAAATGCAGTTCTCTCATACCAATTTGGCAAATTTGTTGAGAGTGCTGTAAACAAATCGTATAAATGGTTTCTGCGTTGGGTCAGGTTCGGAGCCTCACCATATTCTATATCTAACGAAATAAGATATAATTCGCATTCATAAATATGGTCAAAAACATTTGAACTTTCACATCTATTATGTTCCTGTATTCTGTTTTTAACAGTCTACAGGTGTGGCCAATATATGTTTCTGAGCACACACAGGTAAATAACTACACTGTATTTGGGGTGAAAAGTAGGAGTTTAGAAGGNTGTTTAAGTTTTCAGAAAAAAAATGTACAATGTATCAAATTAAAAAAATCGGACTAGTGAGACCAATGGGCAACACCCTTCGTATGAGACCAATAGGCAACAGTGCGACCAATTGGCAACACTTTTCGAAAAGCTCGTGTGTTGCCCATTGGTCTCATCTACTGTATCTAACGAAATAAGATATAATTCGCATTCATTAATATGGTCAAAAACATGTGAACTTTCACATCTATTATGTTCCTGTATCCTGAACAAGGTAATTTTCGGTGTATTTTTCGAGAATATGTTTAATATTAGAGGCAATAGAGGAACATCTAAAGCTGGTATACGGGAGGCTAAGGTAAAAAAATGTAAGGTCCGGGTTTCTGGGGTATTGATTTAAAACGAAAATTTTCTGAAGGTTTTTTAAGGCTAAATTTAATGTTTGTTCATTCGTGGTACAGTTATATGCCCTGTAAATTTCACCTTAAACAAGACCTTTTATACTGTAGAGGCGCTACAGCCTGTTTATAATTCATGATACAAGTATCTTCATTACTTTTTTACGGTGTTGCTCTAGTTCTAGTGTACCATTTTTTTCGTTTTTTTTGATATCGAGATAAATTAATTTATTATCTCGCATTTCGTCGACCGTAAATTTCAAAAATGGATCAAAAGAGTTCATTTTTTCTAAAATATTATTTTTGATCTTTTGCGAACTATCAGTAAGCAATCGTTCACGTAGCGGGTATAAAAAAGTACAATTTTTTGGTCTAAAAATTTTTGAATAATAGTAGATTCCAGCATGTGGAGAAAAATATTGCTTAGGGCTGGGCTCAATTTTGATCCCATGGCTAAACCTTCATTTTGGCAATAATAACCGTTGATAGTTGAAAATGCACTGAATTTCAATAAAACGCCAATCATGAACTCTTGAAAGATAATTCGTGGCAGATAGCTGTGTAGGTTATCTTCACCAAAAAAGTTTTCCTGGTTTTCATATATTTTTTCAATAATGTAATCAACCACCCTAGGAACATTAATCGACGTAAAAAGCGAAGTAGCGTCAATACTTAATACTTCAAAAAAATTTTGATATTGTATTTTTAAATTCTGCATTAAAAGCCATAGTACTATTTATAGAGTACTTACATTGTTTTATTATTGGCTGTATGATTTTCNTATGCCCTGTAAATTTCACCTATTAAACAAGACCTTTTATACTGTAGAGGCGCTACAGCCTGTTTATAATTCATGATACAAGTATTTTCATTACTTTTTTTACGGTGTTGCTCTAGTTCTAGTGTACCATTTTTTTCGATTATTTTGGTATCGAGATAAATTAATTTATTATCCCGCATTTCGTCGACCGTAAATTTCAAAAATGGATCAAAAGAGTTCATTTTTTCTAAAATATTATTTTTTGATCTTTTGCGAACTATTAGTAAGCAATCGTCCACGTAGCGGGTATAAAAAAGTACAATTTTTTGGTCTAAAAATTTTTGAATAATAGTAGATTCCAGCATGTGGAGAAAAATATTGCTTAGGGCTGGGCTCAATTTTGATCCCATGGCTAAACCTTCATTTTGTCGATAATAACCGTTAATAGTTGAAAATGCACTGAATTTCAATAAAACGCCTATCATGAACTCTTGAAAGATAATTCGTGGCGGATAGCTGTGTAGGTTATTTTCACCAAAAAAGTTTTCCGGGTTTTCATATATTTTTTCAATAATGTATTCAACCACCCTAGGAACATTAATCGACGTAAAAAGCGAAGTAGCGTCAATACTTCAAAAAAAAATTGTAAATTTTGATATTGTATGTTTAAATTCTGCATTAAAAGCCATAGTACTATTTATAGAGTACTTAAATTGTTTTATTATTGGCTGTATGATTTTCAATATATATTGTTCAGCTCCGCTAGTAATCGAAAATTTTGAATTAATAATAGGCCTCAAAGGCATCCCAGGTTTATGAACTTTTAATAATCCGTGACCTTTTTTNAAAACGCCTATCATGAACTCTTGAAAGATAATTCGTGGCGGATAGCTGTGTAGGTTATTTTCACCAAAAAAGTTTTCCGGGTTTTCATATATTTTTTCAATAATGTATTCAACCACCCTAGGAACATTAATCGACGTAAAAAGCGAAGTAGCGTCAATACTTATTACTTCAAAAAAATTTGTAAATTTTGATATTGTATTTTTAAATTCTGCATTAAAAGCCATAGTACTATTTATAGAGTACTTACATTGTTCGAAAATTTCGAATTAATAATAGGCCTCAAAGGCATCCAAGGTTTACGAATTTTTAATAATCCGTGACCTTTTTTTAATACTATGATAAGGTTTTATCATCCGAAAATTATCAAGAGTCAAAAATGGCTCTATTTTATTCATAAGCTTGAGAAGTTTTTTATATCCACTTCTACCGGATTTCTGGATAATCTTTCAAATTTATCAGTGTTAAATACCGAAATAAGTTTATGGCAATAATCGTTCAAATCTAAAAACGCGATATCTTTACTTTTATCAATTTCGACAAAAACATTATTTTTATTAGAATTCAAAAATAGCTTCATTTCTTTGCAGTCGGAGCTCGGAGTATTACATTTTTTTTAATTTTTGCATTCTAAGGTTAAAAGTGCTCTTATCTCCGCAATTTTGAAATTACTAGAAATTACTACAAATTAGTAGAAATTTTAGTTTTTTGTGCAAAATTGAGCCAATGAGTCATTTTACGCCTGAATTTTCGGGCTTTTTCTTGGACTTTCACATACAAAACTCAATCCAACAAATGGATTTCTCAGCTCTTATCGACTTGAAAAAGGATTGTCCAAAACATTAAAACAAAATAACAAATTCCTGTATTTCAATTTAAACGTCTCTCAATAACTTTTATAAAGAATACTTGCAAATTAAGTAAAATCAATCTTTTTGTTTGAAAAAGTCGCTATTATTCTGCTTGGTCTGAGAAAAAAGAATTAATGCTCATTGATATAATATTTTACGTCATCTTTAGCCGCTCTGCAATTATTGGCACTTTTTCGGCTTCACTAATTATTGCATATTATGCAAATTATTTAGGCCTTGCTTTACAGAAACACTTACCTTTGTCTCTGGGGCTTTTTCGTTGCTCTGGGCGCCCCTGAACACTGCCTGACCGAGAGAGCCAAAATGTAAGTAAGTGACGGCACATGTAAGGTTAAATTCAAAGCTAAATTAGTTTTTTAATTTGATGTCTTTTTCAACGGTTTGAATAATAATTCTTTCGGAAATCGAAGAGCTAATTCTATTTGATTTTTTATATTTTTTGTATGTGGAAAGCCCGAAAAAGCTGCTAATAAATTTCCAGCGGCTAAAATGACCCGTCAAAAAATTAACATTTTCAAACCTTTATTCTTTTTCTCAGACACCAAGCATCAATAAATAACTTTTCAAAAAAAAATAATTTTACTTAATTTTGCAAGTGTATTTCTTTATTAAATTATTTGTAAAAAGCTTAAATTTAGAAAGGAATTATAGATTATATTTTCTGTTTTAAAGACTTTGGACAATTACCTTATTTTGTACATTCGATAAACTGAAAAATTATCTAGTTTTGATCATTTTATATATTTTTATGTGAAAAATCCAAAAAGAAGCCCAAAATTTCAGCGAGCTAAAATGCACTCAAACGAAAATTTATATCTACAGAAAGTACCATCTTCACTCCGCAATTTCACTGCACCTTCTTTAATTGTGTGATTCTCAATTTTCGAGTTCTGGCAATTTGGTTATGTCAAATATACAATTTATTCAATGAGAGTCCCCTAATGTACCTTTTGTCTCATGATCTAGTATTCTTTTTTCAACTTTAAAACTTCCCGCTGTTTCCCAAGAAATAAAGTTTTATGAGATTTATAGATACCTTTAACTTATTTGCTTAACAGTTTGTAAAAAAACTCGCTGTTGCCCACCTTGTATAGACCTGAGTTAGACTCTGGCCACTCAATGCTTCCTTTTTCGCAAAACTCCATTTCACTTAATCCCTTCAGGCGTCGCTTCATGCCCCGCGGGGCGTCCTGCTGTTCCTATTTATAGTCTCTTCTTTCCGAACTTTACAGATATTTTATGTGCCTTTAAGATGGGTGATGTATAAGGGTTGACAAAATAGAAAAGGTAAATTAAGTTCTATTTAATTCATAGTTGTTCTCAATTGTTCTGCTAGCTTTATCTAATTGTCTGATTCGATATCTTGAAATTTCTTTTTTTCAAATTAAGTTGACTCACAGTTCGACGCGGCAATGTAGGTAAAATTAGGCAATAATGAACCTTTTGAACATTCCGTTAGGAACTAACGTGTCCGTCACTTTTATGTAAACGGCAAAGCAATCTTTCGTTACTTCTTCAGGTTGGTCTCTATCATCTTGTTTAATTGTCTTTGGTTTTTGAGACATGTTATATGACTTTTTTTTAATTCATAAAAACTAAACAAATTGATAAGCTTTCGATGATTAATCATTTTCAAATCAGAATAAAAGAGTATGAGAAATTATTCTCGCAGGTTTAACAAAAAGTAATTTTGCGCTCTAAAATAACCCAATTTCGAGTCCTACTATTCCAAAATTATTTTGAGCGCGAAAATTACTTTTTGTTAACCTGCGAGAATAATTTCTCATACTCTTTATTCTGATTTGAAATGATCTAATACATCGAAAGCTTATTCAAATTTTTTAGTTTTTATTAATTAAAAAAAAATCTATAACATGTCTCAAAAACCAAAGACAAATACTGATAGAATGAAATAAAGTGAGAATTTTTCAATTAATCAGGCGATCATAATTTTAATGGTTGATATTCATGAGGAAAAAATGTTGTGAATTAACAACTTATCTTAATAGTTTATTTTGTTTATTTATTCTACTTAGTTTCGATTTATCTAATTATTATTGCTCCAAGAAATTGTCCTGCAGCAGTAATAATTGTCATTGATCATTAAGGTGATGACCATATTCACGACCAAATTAGCAAAGAATAACTTAAAGTCCGCTGAAGATCTCCACTCGAAATTCCCCAAAGTCGGATTTATTATGCTGACTCTGAGCCGTATTTATACTGCAGATTACTACACATCAGATTAATATCTAATTCACTTTTTTTAAAGAAAGATGGCCCAAAATTCATATATTAAATTCTCGCGATGCTTATATTTCAGATGCTAATGTTAGCGTTCTCCCATTAATTTCGACTATAGAACAAAATGGGTGGATTGTTCCGCAAACTCTCTGGGGTAAATAATATAGCCCGAAATCGGAAAAAAAAATTAGTTGAAATTTTTTTGGTAGTCACGTGATCAAAAATATTAGCATTTTTCGTTTTTTCATATTTATAATATCAAAACAGATGCCAAATCGTTAGTTTTTGGGTCAACGTCACTTACTGAGATAAATATACAGCGACTTTTTGGAAAAAAAAATAAATTCAAAATTATGATTTTTTTGGCTCCAAAACCTCTCCTCCTTCGAGAAAAACAGTAAAAGTGAGAAA
>SCLH01002283.1:67789-91166 GCA_004367855.1 Oikopleura vanhoeffeni
TTAATAATAATTAAATTAATAACCCAAATTTCGAGGCCTACTATTCCAAATTATTTGAGCGCGAAAATTACTTTTTGTTAACCTGCGAGAATAATTTCTCAACATGCTCTTTATTCTGATTTGAAAATGATCTAATACATCGAAAGCTTATCAAATTTTTTAGTTTTTATATGAATTAAAAAAGTCCTATACAGTCTCAAAAACCAAAGACAATTTAGCAATGAAATAACAGGCATTTCTGAATTTTTTTTATTTCATTAGCTTTTATTTTAAGGAGGGTCCGGGTCTGCTAAAATAACTAATCAGACAAAAAAAATTGATTTTTGGTGATGTTTGCGAACTTATTTTCCTGTTATGATTATCAAATGACTTCAAATTTTAGGACCACGACGGGTGTTCCTTGAAAATTGTACCAGAAAATAATTGGATTTTTACACCTTCAGTTTTCAGAAGTTCGAGTTTCAACTCCTATTGCCAGTTGCGGCGAGTCAATAAGCTGCTATTAATTTTATCGAATCTAGGGATATTATTTAGTTCTTTTTGATGCGGCATATCATATGCATTTTACTTAAAAATTATGCCCCTTGGCAATTTGCGTTCAATCAAATTTGCCCTCGTGCACCACCCTACTACTGCCCTTCGGAGAGAATTGCGCCCGTTTTCGTGAGGATGCTTTGCGTCGCACTTTACCACGTTTTGTCTTGGGAGGAGGATTGCCTTGCGATTTAGGTCGACCCGAATTAGGGCGCGCTGAAGGTCAAACACAATTAA
The DNA here is from genome assembly GCA_004367855.1 of Oikopleura vanhoeffeni. Taxonomy (NCBI): domain Eukaryota; kingdom Metazoa; phylum Chordata; class Appendicularia; order Copelata; family Oikopleuridae; genus Oikopleura; species Oikopleura vanhoeffeni. Next base: position 68,561 of record SCLH01002283.1, read on the forward strand.
CTAAAATCCGTTAAATAAATATTCGGGGATTTATGATTTATTTTTTTTTTCGCCATTAACCTTCCGAAAGGTACTGATATTCCGATGTATATAGCCTTTTGAAAGGCTAAATAGTTTTTAATCGTTTTTCAAATCAGCAAAAATGATTGAAAAAAATGATCGCACAGAATTTTTCCTTCTTTTTTAGTAAAACTAAATAGTCTTGAAAGCTTTCGATTTATTTATAATCCATTTTCAAATCACCGGTTTATTTGCGAGTGGAGAATTGAAATTTTTTCGCAGCAGTTGCGATAATTACACAAAAGCTCGTAATTTTTGACCCCCAAACCCCTAATAAGCTATTTTAGAGAAGGAGGACCGCAGAAAAACATCCCAGATCTTAAGTTTTATTTTTCCTTCCCTTATTACGAGTTCGTTGTAGCAAAATTAAGATGCTAAACTGAAAATATTTTGTCTAAATATACTCCTAATTATCGTTCCAAAGTTTGGCTTAAAACAATAACATTACAAAATTATTTTACCCAAATTGAAAACCAATTAAACCAACTTCTTTTCACCCTAACACAGTGTACCTAAGCCTTACGATGTGTACTGTCTCGAAAACCTACATAGGACACACTTCCACGAATTCAAGGAACATGGGCGATGTGATAGGCTTCACATGTTTGTTGGACCATATTTTTGGCTGTGTGGCAGTACCACGAGTCATTATAGAAGCCAGAACTTGTAGTGATCGAACACTTACTCAAACTACGATTACATTTATATGAAACTTTACAGCTCTTTCAACCAACCTATCTAAATTGGTATGAAATAACTGGCATTACGAAGGATTAGTGATCACACAAACTAAAACCTTCACTAAACAAACAACTCAAATTCAAAAAAATTTAATTTGATTTGTAGTTTGTTCTAACCCGTGTAAATTGATCTTATGAACACGAGTCGATAGTAGGCCTTTTAATTCACCCAATTTCGAGGGCCTACTATTCAATTGTTTTAACTGCAAACTCTGCGAACAAAAAATTTCAATTTCTTCACTCGCAATAAACCGTGATTTTGAAAATGATTATTAATTAAATCGAAAGCTTATCCAGACTATCGTTTGTTTTACTAAAAATGCCTTTAAATTATTTCGGACAAAACCAGAATAATTTTTCTCTGATCATTGTAAAATTTAACAATGTGAATTAAAATATTTCTTTAAAAATTGGGGGGTTTCGGATACTTGGTTCAAATTTATGACGAGTTGATTGAAAGGCCGATTTTTCGCCAAACATTTCACTTCCGAAAAAAATACTTTTTGAACAAAGATTGGAATTTATATTTCAGTAAGCCAAATAATATTATGGAAAAAGTGTTTTGAGTACAATCTTCTGCCCGAAAACACCCATTAGCCTATCCCGAACAATATCTGAAATAATGCAAAAAGACATTCCCGATTAAATAAAATTGGTGCACAGTGATAATTACATCTCTTATATTGCTGAATACTCCTCAACCGATTAAATTAGTAGTGGTTTTGGAACGGTAAAAACTAGTATTATTGGTCTTGAATTAGAAATGAAGCAATATACTAATCGTCGCGAACTAAACTCGATGCCCAGTGCGGTGGGCGCTGTTTCCAGGTGGATACTGACATTCCAAAATAAACGCTATTTATTTAAAAAAAACTCTATATAGATTACATTTTATTTTTAATAATTTATCACGACATAAATCTATATCTTTTATGTAAGAGATGTAGAGGAAACGAATAAAACTCCTACATGCCTACCATATGTATCCTAATAAATCGTTGCAATTTTCTTAGTGGTAAGACCAAATTGATAAGTTGATTTTGAACTAGCTATAAGGCACCGGAATACTATGATTGGTAGTTCCAAAACATACGAGTCTCGAATCTATTAATCATAAAATCAACTGGTATAGTGTAGAGATCACAATATAAAAAAGCACTGATTGGCGGAACGAGGGTGTCAGTGTTGAGTGAAAAACTAATCATCATAAGGTGCCTTAGTCATGAGATCCAGGTCTGATTGGGTTGAAAAAATAAAATGCTCCTCGCAAAGGTCACTTGGTGTCCCTACGAGCCTATTCTATTATAACACCAGTGTCTATTGTCATTAAATATTATAACTACAAGTAAAAATTACTATTTTCTTAAAATTGTTGTTTACGAAAATCAAAATATTGAATTTGAGCTATTATCATTTATGTAAACGAATTAACTTCTCTCAAAAACGTAGCTTTTTTGATCCGAGAGAAAACCATATGTGGTATGTTAATACGTGAAATATAATCGGTATATGGAGTGTTTCACATGAATAAAGACAACCCGGCATCTAAAATTATAAAAATTATGTCGCTCTCACAAAAAATGCTGCTGATCATATGACATTATGACGGACGTATCCTCTGTGTATAAGATGGCTTCGTGAATCGTAATGCATTCAAGAATAAATGTAACAGACCGCACAAGAGCACAGTGCCGCTCTCCATTTATTAACTTATTATTTAGTTGTTGGATCAGTGCAACATTTCTGGTCCCAAGTCCATACTAGTGCCAAGTGAGGTGGTTATGAAAAATTCGTGGTATTCGAAATGTTGACCGAACAGTTTCCATGTGAACTTTAATGTGCATCTAAGAACAATTTGGCTTCGAATTGATCTTATAGACAGCGAATATGACCTTCAATAAGTAAACCATATTTGCTAGTCTGTAGGATAACGTTAGTTATTAACGATGGAAAATTTGGTTTAAATTCAGTAATTAGTAAGCAAACTCTCAAGTTGAACCAGAAATTGGAATATTTTGTCCTTCATATATTGGAGATTATCAATTTTCTTTTCAAAATTTATGGATATTGATATCGATTTTCACGATAATTTTTAAAAGTCTTAATGTATGATTGAACCTATTCTGACCAAATACAATCGGTCTACTATACAATAGACTGCGTGGAGTTAAAATATGTTTTTTTGGTTTAGTAAAATGGTTTTTATGGTTAAAATGTTTTTTGCTAAAAAATTGCTGTTTTTGTTAAATAATTTCTGTTAAAAAATGTTTTTTTGTTGAAAATTATTTTGTACACCAACTGTTTAAACAATGTTTTGTTAGAGAAATTTTTGTTAAAAAATGTTTTGTTAAAAAATTGTCTTTCGTTAAAATGTATTTGTTTAAAAAAAAAACCCTGCCTGAGAGATAGGTCGTATGTGTAGCCGCTCATCTCCTATTTCATCTCTCGTTCAGAAGCGCTCGGACATTTCACGACTCTACATGTAGAGTCAAGCGATTTTATTCAGGACAATTTATTTCCCTATCACAAATACACAATGAAAACTTTATATTGGTCAATTTATCACACTGATCAGAACATTTTCAAGGTCAGTTTTTGGACGCACTAACTTAAATATTACAAAAACATTACGTTGAGCTCTTCGATACGCTTCATGACGTCTTTAGCTTACAATTGATGTTGTTTTCAAAATCAGTTGAAATCCCGAGAAATTCCCGAGAGGGAGGTTGGTTTTTACGTAAAGGTCTTGTCATAAAGCTGAGAGACCAAAACGAGTTTTATGATTTGAGGCGAATTAAAAAATTTCAATGAAAACCTCACTATTTGGATTTGTTGGCCCATACTTGTCCTTGCTAGTTTGAATAGTTAATGATTGTCTGATTTCAAAACTGGAAAATAGGGCAGTTGGTTTAAATATCACTTTAGTTTGATGCTTATATTCTGAATTGGACCAGCTTATGATCATTGTTAAATTTTTTGTCGATTTGATGCCGTAATATTTCGCTTATCAATTGAAACACCGGATTTTCGACTTTAATTATCAAAGACTAGCCTATGTAATGATTTGAAAGTGATAAATTTGAAATGGTTCAATTTAATTTTGCACGCTTTCGTATCATTTTGAATCTGAGCTTCGCGTTCGGCATTCGATTTGCAAATAGCATATAAACACTTCAACATATGAACAAAGGTTATTGATGAGAATTTCTTAATAATTATGCAATTTTATTTATTATTAAATTACGTAAATATTCGTTTGGACTGCGAGATGCACTGACTTTCAAACTTGGACGTTGATTTGGAAATTGTGTCAAATTTTAAAAAATCAAACCAAAACGCATATTTACGTTGGTAACAATAAATAAAAACTGTGATCAACAATATTGTGAAAATTCTTTCGACAGACAAAAAAGGTATGAATTGTATTTACCATTTTAGATTTGTAGGAGGAACGAACAAAACGTTATATTTGTGATTTGCCCGTACCGTTGTTGTTCGTAAAACACTGCCTATATAATGATCAAGAAAGAAACATCAAATTGCATTTCAGTGACTTCTGCACTAAACAAGTAGTTACGTTGCAACTCAAAAAGCCTTAAAAGAGCTTCAAAATTGTTTTGAAGTTTCTTTATTCAGCGCTTTAGTTGCATGAGCATTGGCGGTGGGGTCACATATTTAAAGAAAATTTTTGAGTCGAAGCAAGAGAAAAAATCATTATGGATTGACATTTATAAAAATCCGATTTTTATTTTTGAAAATTGGATTTTTGATAGAAACACATATATTAAAAATTTCTTTTGGAATACAGTGATATATCCATAACGTACCTGGGTGTATATTTTTTCTGCTTCCAAGTTAGAAGAAGTTTTTGTAGCACGCGGGCATGCAGTATCAATACCAACATTTTCCAGATACCCAATAATTTTATCCAACATTTATATACCAATATATCGAATTATTTAATTTTTTTCATTCAACTATGGTATAAAAGAGTATTTCGGATATGGATCAACGGACCCTCAGAGGTTATCAAATCCTAAACTATTGAATGATACAAACACGCAAGATTTAGCCCCAATCAAAACCGTTGATGCGATGGCCGAATTCAGTGAGTCAGATAAGGAAAAGGATCAACCGATCAATGCTCAGATGGTTGTATTTTTTCAAATAGTTTGGATTTTACTCTGAGGTCCGTTGACATCCCATTATAGCCGATACCAATCGTGACACAATAATAAACATATTCTCGAGTTCGGAAGAAAGGTAAAATTTTTAGCCCAGAAAATTTTGTTTATTGATGGTCAGACCTCATTTTGCGTTAGGGAAAAATACAAACAACACATTAGAAACGTTTGTGCGTCAGTTGTGATTATGAACATAATCTTCAATCTTTTGAAACTTTAATAAAGCCATAAACTTTGAAGAAATCCAAAAATTTATCTGGATTCGGCAAACCGTAAGCCATGAGTATCTTATATGGAAACAAAGCAAAACAATTGGTTTTGCAGTTACATAAGTTGCTGCATTTTTTAAACGTTGAATCTTTGATATTTTTCTTGCTTCTTGACATGAGCGTACCGGAAATTTTAACATTCGATTATAAAGGAAATTTATCTACTAGTCGAGGCTACAAACAAACACACTTATCAGTTCAAAACATTTTTCACATTCTTAACTATTCATTTACTGTATTAAGAAACGTGTGAATCCCAAGGTTGGTTTACTATCAACAAGCGGACCAAACATACAATTTATGAAGTGAGTACAAACTATAATATCCGATTTTGCCGACAAGGGCATCAATTCCAATGATTTACCGCCTACGGAACGAACCGATGGCACGCTTTCAATCGATGTTCAGAAAAACTGTTGAAGCAATCGCGTCGATTTACTTCATGTTAAAGCGTACGATAAAAAAATATAACTAAGTAAGATATATAATATATATAAATAACATAATAATAGCGTAATTTTTAGTTGACATCAGAAATTTCTGACAAAACAATGGGTAAAATTTAAATTCGCAATAAAATTTCAGAACGTGTACAGTGATGTAATAAATTGACACCACGCAGTTTTGTTTCAAAAATGATGTGCTTTAACCCACTCAGGGGTGCTTAGTTAATAAGATCTCTTTAAGAGTCTAGTAGCCCGATTTCACTTTTTGTTTCAAGCTCTCTAGTGCCTTTGACTGTGTTGATTCTTATTGATCCGCCAATTTCCAAAATCTAACACTTCGTCACAAATCTGCAAAATTTTACCACAAAAAAATTCATATGGTACATTAAGAAACAATTTCATTATCTTATTTAAAACACAAAAATTGTAAGGGTCCCATTTCACCCCGTCGACGAGAAACTAACACGCTCGCGTACGATTTGAAACGGGAAACATACAATCGATTGCTTTCCCATCTGAAAAACCATACCGTAGATAACACGGTCTCAGGCCATCTCAGTTCCCTTCAATTTGATCAACCGGTGTGTCAATCACCCGTACAACAGTCTCAGAATTGACGAACAACGGATTTTCCTATTCTGAATACTCTTGTGAATCGGTTGTGGAAGATGTTCTTGCAAATCGAAAAATTACATGTAGCCGATGACTGCCAATCACTGTGCACCTCGAAACCACAAGTGATTATGAACGTTAGACAGAGACATGACAACTTTATTTCTTGAATCATCGCTTGGCAAAATGTTCCATGGATGAACATATGGTGAGAAATCCATGCAAATAAACGCCAAAAAATGGCTTGTTCCATCGCTGTTTCATGCGTTCAACAGATCTGGGGCTCAAAATCAATTCGAGTTGCCCGTTTGATCCGACAAAAATTATTTTATTATCAAACTTATCCGCCTTTGAAGATAGCCTATGGTGTACTGATTCAACTTGACAAAAATATCAAAGACGGAAACATTTTCTTTGAATTGCAAATACATCAACTAACCATTTGTTGTAACTTCTTGTAATGGAAAGCCATATCCATTTATTTAAACCATTTTTGAAAAACAAGCCTTGTTTAACAAGGAATTATCATTTGTGGAAACCATTTTTGAAAAATTAATGTTCAAGAAAGTAGATTTGATCAAATAATAATGCGATTTTTATTATAAGTAAATGTAGAATTGGTTTATAAAATTGTATACAAATAAGTTAAAAAAAATTCAGAAAATTGTATACAAATTATCCAGGAAAATTTTTTTTGATTATCAAAATTATCTACGTATTAGACATTTGCTATCGGTAGTTTGAAACTACTAATTTCTAAGAATTTTATCTCTTATTTTAATCTCGAACTTGAAATAAGTTTTACAATTAAATAATATTTTTTAGAATATATCTAAGATTATACTTACGTGTCCCGTAGAACTTTGACGTCATAGACCTTAGAAATCGAGTGATTTGATCGGTCAATACACATTGACTGTATAATCTTAGATATAGATATAATACAGTATAATCGAGACTCTAGAAGACTTTTTTTCAGATTTGAAATAATCGCATTTTTGGCTAAATTTTTGAAAATGTTGACTATTAGTTATTGACTATTAGTTGACTATGTAATAATGTTGACTATTAGTTGACTATTATTTAAAATTTACCCTGTGATGGAAACCCATATCCATGTAATGGAAACTCATGACCCCTTAAATTAAGGAAAACCATTATGGAAAACCATTACCATTTTATGGGAACCATTTTTTTCGCGAAAGTGGGCTTCCACAAATGTTAAGTTGGTGTACAATTTATCGATTCTATAGACTCACTGGTACTCAAAGAAGTTGACTCCTGACTGTGACCGTCCATCTTGACTCTATATAAGTACCACACTAGGGGCGCGACAGGTGTGGTGAAAATGAGTACCGCACAGTGCGGTCCGCACTCACAAAATTGTCAAAAACTTGGTAAATTTTGCTTCAAATTAGAACAAACAAATATTTTCTGAAAAGGATGATGTTTTGGAATAATACCATGGCTTCCGTTTTGAAAAATAATAATTTCATTATATCATAATTGCATTCTATGATGAGAAAGCTCTTTAGGAAAGCAGTATCAGCATTTTGAAGGAGTTAGAGAGTCCCTAATAGGGACTACAAACAATTTAAACAAATCTAGTGTATACAATTTTTATTTTAGCCTATGCTAATTTTGCTAGTTTTTTTGCAAATAGACGCATGGCACACCTTAAAGATAAAACAAAGGATCTACATACAAATTATCTGTATAACAAATTATTCTGAACCAATTTTATAATTTTAGAGGAAGGACAATAATTATGGCTGCAAAGCCGTCTGATATCTATGGTACAAATAATTTTTATTTTCGTGTTTCCATTCTTAATCCGCAAACGCACATATTTTGAAATAACTTATTTGAAAAAACTGGAGCTGATCCAAACACAGATTTAAATGCTTTCAGTTAACCGGAACTCACAGACTGCTAGTCTTATACTGTTTTAGTAATACACAATCATAATGTCCATTAAAACCCTTAATTTACCACCACAATAAATTCAATATGCGATTTTGACAAAAAATAAGCTTTAATCAAGGTTTTAAAATCAGAATTTTCTTATCGGAAATCGTATCACGTATTATTCATAAAAAACATTAATTAATTTGATGATAAAGGTTTTTTGACATAAAAATACATGTACAACAATTTTGGACAAAAAAAAGTTTTTGATAAAAAAATATCTCCCAGGAGTTAACTGTTAACAACAGATTTGGTTTTTCAAAACGGTCCATTGATTTCCGAATAATCTTTAAATTTTGATTGATGAATTTTAGCATGATAAGTCACTTATTTTATCGACTATTTTTGCTATGCAGAGTCTGAAGACTTCCAACAAGTTTATTAAATATTCAACAAACGATAAACAATAGACAACTTTAGTCGAGTTGACGTAATTGACGATTTAAAATAAGGAATTTCAAAAATAAAAAATCGGTTTTATTGTGTTTAAGCTATCTTGTACTAGAGAATTTTTTTTTGGTCATTTTAAGACCAAGGATTTTTTTCTTCGAAAATTTTTCAAAAAAAATTGATTTTTCGGTCAATTTTTCGTGATTTTACAGGTAGTCCCCAACCCGGTTCTGGAGAAGCCGTATGAAGTGCTAGAAGTCTGATTTTTTGGCCAGTGAAAATTAATCCTTTTTCGGTTAGCCGTTTTTTTGATTGAGGGTCGGCGACCAATATTTGACCTCTAATCACCGGTCAAAGTTTAAGGTCAATCGCAAATTCATCGTATAGACTTGAAAGTTTCCCCAAAAGAATCGGAAGGGTCGACTTTCTGATGAACGTATTAGCAACTATGGGCCCTAGTCTATGGCCCATAGTCTATGGGTCAAAAATGTACTGAAAGGTCGCTAGAGATCAAAAACGTTTTTGCTCTCTAGTTTTTGTTCTCTAGCGACCTTTCAGAACATTATTGACCCATAGTTGCTAATACGTTCATCAAAAAGTTGACTCTTCCGATTCTTTTGAGGGTACTTGCAAGTCTAAACGATGAACTTGAGGTTGACTTTGGGTGTTGACCAGTTTTTGCTCTCTAGCAACCTTTCAGTACATTATTGACCCATAGTTGCTAATACGTTCATGAGAAAGTTGACCCTTCCGATTCTTTTGGGGGTACTTTCAAGTCTATACGATGAACTTGAGATTGACATTTAACTTTGACCGGTCATTAGAGGTCAAATATTGGTCGCCGATCCTCAATCAAAAAAATAGCTAACCGAAAAACGCTTAATTTCCACTGGCCAAAAAGTCAGCCTTCTAGCACTTCATACGGCTTCTCCAGAACCGGGTTGGGGACTACCTGTAAAATCACGAAAAATTGACCGAAAAATCGATTTTTTTTGAAAAATTTTTGAAGAACAAAAAAAATCTTTGGTCTTAAAATAACCAAAAAAAATCCTCTACAAGATAGCTTAAACACATTAAACCCGATTTCTTATTTTTGAAATTCCTTATTTAAAATCGTCATTGTCTTTGTATGAAATTCATGTTTATGATTAAGTTACAGTGGGTTGTCTGTCAGTTGCGGTAGGCTGGAGAAAAAAATCGGGATAATATTGTTTATTTTGACCACAACGTAGCTAAAAATCAGATGTAGGATTAAAATTTTATATTTTTCTTTAAAAACAGATAAAATTTAGTTGAACGAGTTTCAAAAACAAATTTTAGAAGCAATTTCCAAGATATATAAATTAAAAAACAGTGTATTTGCTTACAGGATGTGGGGACAAAATGAGAATTTCTTCAGAAAACTTTTTGATTGGCCCCATTTTGTAGAGAATTTCCAACTGAGTTTTTTAAAAGCGTAGGATTTTTTCGAATTTTGGTGTTTTTCAAAACAAAATATAAGTTTGAGATTTTGAAGATTTTGAGAAATTGAAGTGAAAGGTACCAATTTCGATCTAAGAATTTATTTTGTCACCTTTCAAAATTGCGAATGTAGACACTTAAATCGAAATATCTTGCCAAAAAACGTAAATTTCAAATTTAATTTTTTTTAATTTCAAAAGTTCAGAATTTTCAACAAAAACTAGAAAATTCACAAGCGTTTCCTGAGACTTTGGAGAGGAAAATTGAAAAAAGGCTACCGTTAGACCTTAATTCAGCCTTTGCGGTGAATTTGAAAGCACAAATAAAAAAAACCTACAATTTCAATGGAGAAGTAGGCTTTGCGTGAGGCTTCCAATAGGCTTTTTGACCACCTAGGGGCAAAATTTTTGAAATTTTTCTAGCCCCGAGATGCGCATTTTATATTTGGAAGTTGAATCGCAATAACAAGAAAAAGTGATTGAGGACTGAATGAGGGAGCAGCGGCTTTTTGTGCTTTTAGGGACGCCTACTAAAAACCATTTTCTGACGTAAGGTTGAAGGTAAATCAGATGCTCTAATAGTCTGGCACCTTCCTAGACGATTTAAACTGTATTTGGAAAAAAAATTAATTATTTCTGAAGCCAGGTTTCTCAGAATTCACTGTGACAAGTGTAAAAAAGCCCCAATTATCGACGCCCACATCCTTAAGGGGGTCGGTGCATTTTGACAGAATACGGATATGGGCTTTGATGAACAACTTTTTACTGGTTGATATATTCTTCTCAATTATACCATTAACTAATGTTTAAACCAGGCAACGTTGTAACTACAAAATTTTCGAATTTGCTTTTTAAGAAAATTTGAGTTCGAATTAAACTTTTCGAATTCGCAAATTATGAGAACATTTTTGAAAACACTTCGAACATTATGAAAAAATGTCTTATTTTTTGTTAAATTTTTTTACTTTGTTTTAAATCAACGAAAAAACTTTTCAAAATGGCACTTTTACTTTTCGCGTAGGTGACACATATTTTTTATATGCTATTTGAAAAATCATATGACATTTTTTTGGGGTTTTCGGTCGAAACTATTGGAAATAATCGAAAGTTTTCTCCATTTCTGGTTCAAACATTTTTCAAACTATTTTTCTGGAATCCTTAGCTGAAAATATGGGAATGGCTATTTTCAACTATTTAAATACATGTCTTTATACTCTGAATCATACTTTTTAAAACGAAACTACGTTTCGGTAGAAATCCATCGAAGACCTTTTTATCCAGAATTAAAAAAAAAATTTCACCGAGACTTGCCAAATGGTAAGCCAACCTGTCCGCCGTTCTAAATTTATTTAATTTAACTCACGAAAAAAAATATTTCTTCGTGGGTGCTAAAATTTCGGGTTTTTTTCGTCTTTCTTCAAAAATTTAAATTTTCGATTTTGACTTAAAAAATCGTAATGAATTCAAACTAAACATATTTTCAATGGTGTAACAGGACCGTTTGAGCCCTATTAATAAAAAAAATTACTGTAATTGACACCTTCGATAGCAAACGCGCGTTTTTTGAGTGTTTTTTCAAAAGACAATTTATAAAGTGAAATTATCAATCTGAAAAAAAAAGATTATACAAAGTGAGCTCAAAAGTAGCAACTTCGTTTGAACAAAGGTTTTATCCAAAAATTTTAAAGTAGCAAAAAGTTTCCCATCAAGAGAAAAAAAATGAAAAAGTGCAAATCTGTCAAATGCACCGACCCCGTTTCAGACCTTTATATCGATCATGATGCCCGGGTAACTTAAATCTCTTAAATTGAGAATGTAAAGGCCTCGGTGCTCCTCAATTTGTTCTTTCTTGAGACTAGTAGTTTGTCTCGAGTGGGCTAGTACATTTCTAACATAGGAAAGTAAAGCTACATCATAGTGTGGTACGGTACCACTAGCGCCCCTCCCGCTCGAATATGACTCGCCGAGTATGATCACACTCAAAACAAGATCACCGATTCTTTTTTTTTACCGTATAATACTCAATTTGAACTTTTCCGATAATTTAATGCTTTATTTTCAAAAGACTTTTGCGGACAATTAAAATGAAAAATAATTGTCTGAGTGTAGACTAAAACAATAATGATAATCTGGTGCTAAAGAAGAAAATTTATCATACATCATTTAGTATGTCAAATGTTCTGATTTAGTGAACTGGCCACAGTCGTCCCTGAATGTTCCAAATGACCCATTGAGTCGACAGATGAGTAACTGAGGAAAAACTTATTCCAAAACCATGTTTAAAGGATTTTTGGGTGGTTGAAGGCTTCAACTTGAAGCAAGCTTTTAAACGTCTCAAGTTGGGACATTTTTTGAAATTTCACTTAACCCTTGTGAGCACAGAGCCAAAAAAGCAACAAATGAGATCGTAGAATCTTTCCTTTCAAACAAATTATAAAGAAATCGATTCGGTTCCAAAAAAATTGATTTTTTTCGAATGTTTGGTAACCAAACTTTGGTTCCAGTATAACGGGGAGTTGATTAGAGTGGGCGTCGATAATTACGCTGTTTTTTGATGTTTTCAAGTGCAGTTTCTGAAAAACTTAGTACTGTATTAGAAAGGTATACAATTATTTTTAAAATATATAGGAAAACTCTTCAGGATTTCGGCAGTACCACTCAGATCATCAGATTTTTTAACCTACGACATAAGATACTATTTAGTAGGGCTCCCAAAAAAACACTAACAAGCCTACTCCTCATTTATTTCACATGAGATTCTTTTTTATTCGTTATGCGGGCTTAATAGGTGAATACGGAAGCACTTTTAGGCCAGTTTTTCTAAATTTATGCCCAAAAGTGGTCAAAACAGCCAATTGGGAGCATTTTGGGAGGCTCACTAAAAAGCCTTCTCCTCCTACAGTGTAGGACCTACACTTTTGATGCGAATTTTTAAATTTATGCTTTAAATGAATGACAAAGCCTAGCTCTAGAGGCCCTAATCGCCATTTTTAAATTTGTCTTGGGCTCTCTAAAAATGCAGGTGAATTTCAGATTTTTTCCAAAATTTTCAATATATTTATGAGAAGAACAATGAAAAATTGAATTCATACATTTTTCAGGAAAATATTCAGAGCTCAAAGTTTTTATTCGCGAAATTAAATGTCATGAAACATTTATACATCGAAACTGGTACCTTTCATTCCAAATCCTCTTTAATTTTACCTTTTATTTCCGCCCCCAAAAAACCCAACTTTTCTCTGAAAAAATCTCAAAACAAGAAAAAATAATGGCAGAAAATTCTCTACAAAACAGGTCTATCAAAAAGTATTATTTTTGAAGCTAAGATGTCGACGCCCACTCCCTTAAAAATAAAAAGTACCGAACAAATTCAATTTACTTAAGGATGTGGGCGACGATATCTCAGCTTCACGTATAATACTTTTCGATTCACCTATGTTGTGGAGAATTTTCTGCCAAGTTTTTAAACTTATAAGGTTTTCGGGGGTTGAAATTAAAGGTTAAATTAAGGATGACAATAATTGAGATTTCTCAGATAACTTTTTTGATTGCCCTATTTTGTAGAGAATTTGTCACTGAGTTTTTAAACTATCAGGATTTTTTCTGAATTTTGAATTTTTTTCAAAAAAAGTAGGTTTTAGAAAATTTATAGTTCAGAATTTCACCAAAAACTAGAAATTCACAAGTNACTACCTGTAAAATCTCGAAAAATTGACCGAAAAATCAATTTTTTTTTGAAAATTTTTCAAGAACAAAAAAATCCTTCGTCTTAAAATGACCAGAAAAAAATTCTCTACAAGATAGCTTAAAAACATCCAAACCCATTTTTGAGTTTTGAAATTCCTTATTTCAAATCGTCAGTGTGATCATACTCGGCGAGTCATATTCGAGCGGGAGGGGCGCTAGTGGTACTACACTATTTACTTTCCTATGTTAGAAATGTACTAGCCCACTCGAGACAAACTACTAGTCTCAAGCAAGAACAAATTGAGAAATTCTTCTCCGAGGAGCACCGAGGCCTTTACATTCTCAATTTAAGAGATTTAAGTTACCCGGGGATCATGATCGATATACATGTAATTGATTAAAAATGACCTGACCCAAGATAAAAATCTTTTACACTTCTTATTTATTATTTTCGACTACTTTTCACAATATAAATTATATTTTATAACTGTATTTATACTTTATCGTAAAAACAGCTTGATAATGAATTAGTTAATAAATTCGAAAACGTTAGCACAAAAATATGAGTATATTTTATAAGTTTATTTTTTATAACTTAAAAATTATAAGACAAAATCGAGAAAAATTGCGGGCGGACCACTCAGATAACTGCTTACCACTACCGTTTAAGAAATGCAATTTGTTATGGCCGCGGGAAAATTCAAGCTGAGATCTGAGAAAAAACGTATCAAATTAATAAGTTTTTTCGAAAATAGGTCTAGGATCCTTTGCGGTTTGAATGAAATAAAAACACGTTTTTGGCGATATGAGTCAAAATATTTCTTCGATTCAGACTCTTTGATAGCTGAGAAAATAATATTATATTGCGGTCCATTTGACAAAAAAAATCCGATATATATTTTTCGGTGCAGAAGGGTTTTTAACTTTAACTTCAGCGCCCTCTGGTGAGCAAATGGCTGATCAAAAAGCTGTGAGACCAAGACCAATCGAATTTTTTGGACGGTATAGTATTATGAACATTTTCTAGCCTAACTTTTTTAGCGGACAGTACCTCCTTAAGGGACTGGGTGTGGCAGATTTTGACCTTTTACGAAGCTTATTTCTTGGAATTAACTACGAGAGCTGATATCCAAAAACTTTTGCATCTTGAAGAACAACTCTTTCACGTAATTTGTAATTATACAGTGATCTAGATACAATTCCACCTACGCCTACACCTACGCTTTTAAAAAGCCTCCTAAAACAACACTCAGAATGAATTTTCTCCTTCATTTTAGCTTTAAATAGCCTTAAATTATTGATTTATTTATGATTTAAATTGAAAGTGCGTAATTTGTTTTCTTTGACGCTACCGAGTTAAAAATTGCCCCAACTCTTAAAAGTGTTTGATTACGTGGGGGTGTGGTTCGGAAAAAATATTTGAAGCATTTTTTCTGGTTTTCTTATATTTGTCAAAGTTAGGCTCAAAATGAAAAGTTGACATGGCCCCAAGAGACGCCAAAATCAAGAAATTTCAAAAAAAAATCTGCTTAATGCATTGTCGAACAAGTCTCTGTGTTCGGCCGAAACTGTATCTGCCTAAACTGGTGGAGGAGAATACCTTTTAGCCTGAGCTCCTAAAGACTGAGCATTTCAAAATTTCTTTAGTTTTTTGCGCGTTTTTGTCCGCCAAATGCACTTCGAAGGAAAAGACCATTTGCATTATGTGTTTAGGACTTTCTCTGGAACCTGCACAAAAAAAATAATGAAAAATGGTGAACATTAGGGGAAGACGTATGGTGGTTGGCCGTGAGGTGGATTATCAGATTACTGTTTTAACGTTCAAATTACGCGAAGGTTGGTTCTTTAGTTACAATCATTTTTTTGGAATATCACTTCACTGTTTTGGCCGGTAAATGGCTGGAGAGGCTCACATTTTGCGACACCCCTCCCTTTAAGGGGGGGGTCGTTCGCAAAATAGAGGCTCTAGAAACAAACTTTCCCCAATTTATTTTTTGTGCCCTTGTGTAGTGGAAATATGGAAATTACAAGATTTGGTATCGTTTTATTTTGATACATGGCGTAGAAAGCACTTTAAGATGAGTTAAAGTATTAAAAATTTCGTATGAAAAAAAGTTGAAATTTCTTGATTTTTGGAATATTTAAACGACAGATTTACGAAGAAACGAGGTCGAAAATTTTAGAACGAAAGTCAACTTGGTGTTTTTGCACGGACTCTTCGAGCTGCACATTTATTAGCGTAGGTTTTTTTTGAAAAATAAATCGCGATACCTAAAATGACATTTCGTACTTGATCTCTGTTTAAAACACAATCGAAGGTTCAGTGTGATTCCCGGAGGAGATACTTTTTGATTGAGACCCCTTAAACAGGGCAAAATACCAGTTTTTTGAGGGATATGCTGAGAGCAAATTCAGAATTTCAAAAAAAACTCAACTGGTGTTGCTCACGTTCTGTCCGCGCTTAATTTGAGTTCAAAATCTTGTTGTACCCTCAAACTCAGGGAAGAGATAATTTTGAAAGAAATAATTCCGTTATTTTTGTAAGCACTTCTGATTGGGCAGAGCCTCAGTCACTTTGATTTTTTAATTTTTAAGATGCAAAATTTTTCTTTCAAATATATCAAGAGAGAGGTAATGTTTGGTCAGACGATTTTGTACTTTTGCTACAATTGGGTCATTGAAACCCATTTTTGCCTTAAATGCGACGACACCCTACAGGGATGGTCGATGTCTGATTTAGGCAACTTTTGCAGAGCTATTTCAGGATATCGAACCATTGAGCATATTCCAAAATGTCATTGATAGACTACCTGTAGTCTTGTTGAAATCAAAGGTCAAACTGGAATTTTGATGACTACATCAATCGTCACATAGTCGTAACTTTGGGAAACTTCAAAATCTATCTGAGATAGACTATCTCCTCCGAGGCCATATATCGAAATTTGTTCAAAAGTTGACATAATACGTGGAATAAGCAGACTGAGATTCGCAGGTGAGCGATTTACATTTCGATGACTGAATTTTCTTAGCGGTCCAATAAACCGACGATTTTTTGCCGTTTTTCACAATTTTTTGCTTAAAAATCTATCTCCTCCGAGGTTTAGTTTTAAAATGAGGCTTAATTTTTTTAAAGTACATTTTGTAACATGCCTAAGATTCTTAACAAGCTTTTTTCTAAAATTTCCATTCATACTGAAAAATATGGTTTTTCGAAAAAAAATGTGCTTCGATTTTTTCGCAAGTGGGCTCAAAAGAAAGCTAGTAAAACACTTATGAGAAAGTTGGCTAACGTCAAGCCGATATTTTGAAGTTTTAGCGGTCAAATCTTAACTAACAATATTTTTTGACTAAATTCCGAAAAAAATAATTTGAAAAAAATCGAAAAAAACGGGGTTTTCGATGGGCAATTATTGCAAAAGTACAAACTGTTGGACAAATAATTACCTCTAACTAATGTTTTTGAGCAAAAATCTTGCATCCTATAAAAAAGTCGAAAGTGACGGATGGCTCGTACAATCAGAAACATGCTTACAAAACTGACGGGATTATTTTTTCAAGATGTATCTCCTCCCTGAGTTTTTAAGGTACACAATTATTTATGGCTTTAATTAACCGGCACAGCAAACGTAGCAAGATAAATACGATATTTTCGAAAAATTCTGATTTGTCTCTTAGCACCAAAAACAGTATTTTACCCTTTTTTAGGGTCTCAATCAAAATGTATCTCCTCCTGGATTTAAAATTACACATTATGAATGTGCAGCCGAAGAGTCCGTGCAATTATTGTACGCTGAGTTTTGCTAATTTCTACTAGTTTTTCTGAAATCTGTTTTGATTTTCAAAAATTGATAAATTCAACTTATTTAAACAAATATTTCGGAACCCTCAAAAATCTTTCCTGACGATGTATCGAGATCAAAAGACTACCCTTATACTCGCAATCGTCTATATTTTCATAAAAAACATTAAAATAAATTTCAAATTTGTTTTTAGAGCCTCATTTTGCGACGACCACCCCTTAAGGGATTGTGGTTGCAGTAGTTATTTTTGACACTGTCGCAAACTTCGTATTATTTTCAATTGCACCTGACCATCCAGCACCCAGGAATCGTTGCAATTAAAAAAAATCACAATATTTCTATATTTTTTTCTAAACATTGAAATCGCTTCTAACTGAAATGCCGAATAATGAAGATATCAAACCAAATAACCCATTATGATTCAATTTCACGTAGATTCGACCAAATACAATTGGAAAACTTTTGACCAATATTCTAAAAATTCCAAAAATATCATTTCGCACTTGCATAAAACTGGAAAACAATTCTAGATAGGTATCATTTCAGAATACAAAAAAATCAACTCGCAAGAAAAAAGTTACTCTAAATGAAAGTATTTCAATATATATTGTTCATTTTTGCGCCGTTTTCATATTTCAATTTTTCAGCTAATCTGTAATGCGCCATTAAATCAGCATGAAATAGTGATTGCGAGAAATATAAAAATTATTAAAATTCTTGGTTCAAAAGTTTAATAGATAATAGAGAAGATTTATGAAAAAAGAGAAAGGAATCCTATGTCACGTTTTCGTGACGTGTTACTTTTTTTGTGAAATAATCTTACCATTTCCTATATTTAACTTATACAAGGAATTTTCGAAAATAATTACGGCGAATTAAGATGAATAAAATATTTTCAGATGAGACTCGTAGAGAATTTTTTTCTGCCAATAATACCGGCGATTAGTGATTTCTGAATACTGTGGATATCACGAAATAGATGAATGGAGAGTAAAAGTAGCAATTACGTTTTATGCATTTAACGGATCATGTTAAAATATTTTCTAGAAATGAATCAATTTTATACATCTCAAGGTTACGAACTACAATGTGCAATTGAAAATATAGATGTCCACTTAATTCTAACAAAATATATTTGAGTTTTCAAAAGCGCTTATTTCTCCCCAGCACATTGCTGGAAGCACCCACAATCCCCTTTAAGAAGTCGGTGCATTTTGACAGATAGGCTCTTGATGAAAAACTTTTTACTGGGTTTATATATTCTCCTCAATATACCATCAGAGTAATGTTTCATGATCCAGGCAACTTTTGTGACTACGGAATTTTCGAATTATTGCTTTTTTATAAAATTTTGAGTTCGAATTAAACTTTTCGAATTCGACAAATTATGAGAAATTTTTAAAAAAAAGTTCCGAATATTATAAAAAAAATGCCTTATTTTTTGTTGAAAATTTTTTTTCATTATTTTTTCAAAACAACAAAAAACACTCTTCAAAATGGCCACTTTCACTTTTGGCGTACTAGTAGGTGACCACATATTTTTTATATGCTCTTTGAAAAATCATATGACATGCTTTTTGGTCAAAAATAATTGGAAATATTTTGAAGATTTTCCTCATTTCTTGTTCAAATTTTGAAACTTATTTTTCTGGAATCACCAGCTGAAAATATTGAGAATGTCACCTTTTACTTTATTCAAATAAGTCCTCGTTTTGTTTCTTCGCTCTTGTTTATACTTTGAATCATAATTTTTGCAACGAACGATTTGGCAGAAATCCATCGAAGCCCTCTTTTATCGAGAATTAGAAAAACATTATTTCGCCGAAATTAGCCAAATTGGTAAGCCAACCCATCCACCAGTTACAATTTATTTCATTAAACTCATGAAAAAAATATTTCTTCCGATGTGCTAAAATGTCGGTTTTTTCAAAAATTTTAATATTCGATTTTGACGTAAAAATCGTATGACAACAAATTAAATAGATTGTAACTGGTGGTCGAGACCGTTTTTACGGTTTTTAATTAATAAAAAATAAATTTAACTTTAATTTAGACACCTTCGATAGCAAACGCGCGTTTTTTTGAGTGTTTTTTCAAAAGACGATTTATAAAGTAAAAATAATCGATCTGAAGAAAATCAGATCATACGAAGTAAGCTCAAAAGTGCCAACTTTTGTTCGAAAAATTTTTTATTTGAAAATTTTGAAGTGGCAAAAAGTTTACCATCAAGAGAAAAAAAATTGAAAAGATGCAAATCTGTCAAAATGGTCGGTGCATTTTGACAGATTTGCACTTTTTTTCTCTTAAATTAATAAAAATATTAGCCACTATAGCCAAAAACCATGCCATCACACTTAACTAATTCTTCTTGTATAAAACAGAAGATTTTTTGTTCAAGATGAAAATGGAAATTTCCATTATTCTGAGCTCTAAGAAGGTGATATTCTCTTTAACTCAAGTGCGAGTAAAAAGAAGTTTTAACAATAGAATGAATAATTTAAGTTGGTTAAAAAAAGCAACAAAAAATAATGACTACGGCTTAATTATCGGAGTTTAACCAGGCCTGTAATTTTAAAATTTTGATATCATTAGAAATTATCGTGACATGATTTCATATCAAATAAATGAGGTTATAGAAAATTAATAATTTATTTCAAATAAATTAAGAAATATTCGAAATCAAATATGGAACTAATTTTTTTTGAATTTGTGCTCTATTTATTAGTCAGACAAAAATAATTCACGAAACCATTAAGATTAAATTTCACCTGAAGTAGACCAAAGGAATCGTAGGGTTTCATTTGTTTTTGTTCAAACTAATCTAGCTTTCTTTGAATATTTTAACTTTTCTCGCATTAACTGGTATTTCTCTAAAATATTCCCATGTTTTTGATTCACCCTAGTTACTCAATCTCTTCCGTTTTCATTCATTTCATCGCTAAAAACACTCCACTCTTAAATTCTCTTATTAACGCTTTAAGGGGGTTGCAAGCATTTTTTTAATTTCGCGGGTAAAGTCGACAAAAAAGTGCGCGAAATCGAAAATCGATTTAATATGAAAGAGAATTAGACAATTTAAATTCCACCAAAAGATTCCTTGGTACGTTCTGAAACGATATTAGCAACTTTCGTCGATTTTGACAGAAACGGTGCTAGAGATCAAAAAAATAATTTTGTGAAAAGTTTATTTTTTTCTAGAATCCCTGTGTTCAAATCAGCCATAGTTGCCATATCGTTTCCAGCAAACCGTACCCAAGGAATCTGTTGGTGGCATTTAAATTGTCTAATTCTCACTCTCTCATTCATTCTCTCTTTCATATTCAAAATTTTCGATTTCGCGCACTTTTTTGTCGATTTACAGCGAAATTTAAAAAATCCTTGCAACATCTTGCTTACCATTCCTTGGGCTTGTTACATTCCGAAAATGACGTTGTTTTGAAATAAGGCGAAAAAGAAATAGGACTTTCAAAACCGGTTGGTCGAACATGCTATGAAAAAAGTCAGAAATAAAATGTGTTTCAGAGATTACGAACTACTATTCCTGAGATTTTCATAAGATTTTTATGAAGGAATAAAAACTTATGAGCCTTCGAAAAAGCCTTTCAAGCATGGACAACCCCCCTTAAATAAGGGAAAATAAAACGGGGGTGAATAAAAAAGTTACAAATTCTTTATTTTAGTCTTCATTAAATATCGAATAATATAAAAAACGAGTATTTTGAAACTGAAATTTTCAGAAACTTCTTAAAAACTGGTGAATTTTAAAATTTTGAAAAATTATGAGATACTAGTGAGAAAGTAAAAATGAAAGTGATACTTTAGGAATAATTAAGCTGTGACTGACAGCCTGTCAGCATCTAACATGATCAAAATGCAAAGGCCAAGTTGAAAGTTCCTGATGTCCGTGACCTAATATCAACAATCATCGATTGACGGTCTCAGCAAAATTGCGTGACAAGCCCTCAAAATTTGACAAAAACCATGACTTTCTTCCAATTTTTATTAAACTTAGTTCAATAAACTTATCATAAATCACAAGTTTTAAGCAAAGTTCGTTCAGAATGAAATAATTATTTTTATTTTCGACAGATAACTGACGTATTTAAAAATGTGCGGTTCTTGTTAATTTTTTTCAAAGATGAAAAAAGTGCTGATTTGCATAAAATTGTTTATTTTAGTTATGAAATTTTTACAGCGGCTAACATTTTGTAAAATTTTTATTTTAATGTTCCATTTTTACCTTCTGCCTTTTCGATTAAGTGATATCTAGCTTTTGATAATTTAAACAAATAAGATCGAGCATTTTGCAATGATAGAAATTATTGTTGAACTTAATAAGTCCTAGTTATTCCCTGGATGTCTATGAGGGTGCATGTAAGAGTAATGTAGCAGACCTGACACCCTTAAAATATACCAATTTCGAAAATAACTTTTCGAAGCCTACAAAATAAAATTACTGTATAAAATTAGCCCAGAAATGAGTAGTTGGTGTTTATCCATTAAAGTGCCCGAGTTCCTTAAAATCTAGTACATTCTCGCGTTTTTTGTGTTCACTACTGAACAGGAAATCATTTGACACAAAAATATTTTATACTCAACAAAATTTCCGATGAGTGGTTATTATAAATAGCCCGGTGGTTAAGCTAGGGCTTGACAAAATTAATATCATTAGGAATTTCAAAAGCCAAAAATGGGTATCAATTTTATTGACCCATCTTGTAGAGAATATTTTGTTGGTGATTTAAAGTCCAAGGATTTTTTTCGTTTTTTAAAATTTAAAAAAAAATCGATTTTTCGGTCAAATTGTTGAGATTTTACAGGGGGTCCTAAACCGAGTTTTAGCGAAGCCATATATATGCCAGAGCGCTGATTCTTTGGAAAATGAAAACTGAACGTTTTTTAGTTACCCGTTCTCTACAATATATCATATGATTCATATCCCTTTATTGCCCTCTGTGACATATTTGGTCCCTCAAAAACACGGGGGGGG
>SCLH01002283.1:103494-125028 GCA_004367855.1 Oikopleura vanhoeffeni
TCTTAGATAGCTCAAACTGGGCACAAATATCTTGTTAATAATAAAATAAAGAAATTGGTCTATCGGACCAATTTATTTCATCTCTTTTTCTGACATTTCTGAAATTTTTTATTTATTAGTTTATCTTAAAAAAATTGGAAGCAATGGTCGGATTTTGGATTGATAAATATAATCAGATTTTCTCGAGAGAAGTGTCAAACGACAGATAATTAAATTCCAAGGCTTTCAAGATTATTATACTAAAAATCGAGCAAGAAGCAAAAAAATCCCCTTTTTAAATTCAACTACAATTCAACCCTGGAACTAGAAAACTGGGAGGTTGAGCCAAATTCGGGCAATTTTGAGCACAGTTTTTACTGTCAAAATCAAATTCGCGCTGAGGATCGAATTTACGATTTCGACATTTTAAACAGCAAAAATTGTGTGGAAATTCGAAAAGAAAATATACATGTTTTAACATGTTTTGCCGGTCAGCTGCCTTTGAAAAAATTTTACGTCAAACTTCGCAATTTCAAAAAAGTCTTTATCGGAAAATTCAAAAAAAGTTAAAAAAAAATCGCCTAAATGCCCGGAGAAAAGAAACAATTCAAAGACAACAAAAATTGAAAGAAATCTACGATATTTACAAAAATTTAGATTTCGAAGAGCAAATTATTGAAGCCGTTTCTTCTGCTTTTACAATCGGCAATTTGAATCAAATTGAACTTCAAACTACATTTTATGAACCAGCAGAACATATTATGATGCCTTTTCCTGATGATTCTTCAGATGAAGAATAATAATTTATTTCTCCTTATATCTTTTTTTCTTATCATTTCTTATCTTTAAAGTTTTCTTTACTTTCATATTTACCTTATTTATCCTTTGTTTTATCCAAATAAAAAGTCCTTTTTAAACTCCTAATTAGCTCCCTTATAAAAACGCCGCTTGATAGGTGTCAAAAGTTTCGAGCCAAAAGCAAATAATAGTTTCTACGCGGGCGGGAACGGTTGGACGGTATCCCTGATCAGTGTAGCATATTATGTTTTTAGTTGGTGTTTAATGTACAGTTAAAGTTAATGTAAAGTACATACCAATTTGGGTGCACTAAACATGACCCTTATTTATTTAGAATTTGATATCATCTAAAAATCTGGATTACAAATTCATAAACTGTTCGTCAAAAATTGTCTTAAAATATTAATTTTTATGAGGAAAAACTCAGTTTACATTTTGATGAATAATAATTAAATACCGTCATTCGCATAATCATTATAAATAACCGGGAAAATTAATTACCGCATGATTAATTTATCTTTTTGATGATTGAAATCTAACCACTCCTACCGGAAAAAAGGATAAATCACATATTTGACTCACTTATCCTATGAACTTAAATGTGACGAGTTTTTTCTTCACATGACTAGTAGTCATTGACTATCCATTTGACTTGGAAATTCCGCTGATTGGCTGATAAGCCCACGTTTTACTTTGAAACAAAAATGATTTTCCGAAAAAAGTGCATTTATTTATTTGATTTTAATTTTCACTGCCCATTTTCCCGATTTCGTTCATAAAACTTTTAACTAAAATCAATATTTATATAAGATGAATTTCACGTCATACCAGGCAAGTATCCAATGTGTGACCGATAAATAGTTGTAAAACCATTTTGATTATAAAAAGGTTGTTTGCAATTTGTCTTGGTCGCCCATACGATTTTTAGGAGGTGGTAAGGGTGTTAATCAATTTAACCCTATGATAATTATAAGATGAATAAAATGTAAACAAAATTTTTCAACCCGGTCAGCAGTATCTTTGAGAAATAAAATCTCAAAAATGCGTTGACTACGAAATATGAACTTCAAAAAATAAATCTATAACAACGAACGCTCTTATTTGTAGGGAAAACCAGGAAATACAGGTTGTATAGATAATGCCCCTTATCCTTTTTCAAACCAAAGTGGATCGTAAACAAAATCTAGTGGGGTTCGAACTCGGGCCCAGAGATCACATACGTTTTGACGATCCACTTTGATTTGAAAAAGGCTAGACTAGTTGAAGCCCTTCTTTTTGGGCATATTTGTGAAAAAAGAAGCTCTTTAGAGGAGTATTTGGAGAAAAAAGCTGCCCTTTACTAGCTTTTGCCCGTTTTTTGGCAAAAGTTAAACGAGGAAATTATATGCACGGTATTATATACACCGTGTAGACATCCACTGTAGCCCACCAGATACCGCTTTCATATTCGAAAACATTTAGAATGAAAAATCCGTTCGCAAAGTACTAACAAAAATTATTATTGACTATTTTGCATCTTAATTTATTTAAAAAAAATTATAAATAAATCTTTTTGTATTTTCTATCGAGGAATCAAAAATGTGGTGACATTTGTCCTAAATATCTGCCAATTTCTAAGTAGAGCATCTCCTCTATGTTTAATCTTAAGTATTTTCAGCGTTTTCCTAAACTTTGGCAATCAAAAGTGGACAATTGTTCTTTAATTATCATTTTGACTATAATCTCAGACGAACGTGTGTCGAAAAAAGGATCACAATTCAATTATTAAATGCATATCCTTCTTAGAACCAAATTGCTAAAACCGATAGTGTTTTGGGATGAAATCGATTTTTTGATGATGTATACAGGTTGAATTATATTTTTGAAGGCTTTTCACGCGTTACTGGAATTTTCATGTGAAAATGAGTAACGCGTGAAACACCTTCAAAAAATATAATTCAACCTGTATATTTTTGTCGAAAAAATTTTTGCTCCATTTTTTCTTCTATCTTTTGCTACATTTCTATGAAATTTACATAAAATATGGGGTAAATAGTAATTCGTCGAAAAATCGAAAATTTAAACTTTTAAAATATATACATATAAAATATGTACATATATAGACAAAAATTTCTAAAAATTCTTTCTGCTCAGAAAGTCCAGAAATTTTTGCCTAAATGGCAATATTTCGATAAAAAGTGAGTTTCGTAAGTGAGTTACTTGTCTTCATATTGAAAAATCCAAATTTCCGATTTTTTGACGAATTACTATTTACTCTTAATAAAATATGATGTTTGAAAATATAGTTTATGGATTAATTCTCAGGGCACAAACCAAACTAATGCAATGCAAAAATAAAATCTATGATATAAACTGAAACATTTCCAAAACTTGTATTTAACTTGAACTGCTGTTTTCGGCCTAGGCACTTGTCATAACCAAAAATAGACAATGCTTATTAGACATTTAAAACAATTGACTAAAAATGTGTATACTCGTTTTTAATAACTCTGAATAAGATTAAAA
This sequence comes from Oikopleura vanhoeffeni, assembly GCA_004367855.1. Lineage (NCBI taxonomy): Eukaryota > Metazoa > Chordata > Appendicularia > Copelata > Oikopleuridae > Oikopleura > Oikopleura vanhoeffeni. The sequence goes on from SCLH01002283.1 coordinate 106,777, forward strand.
GTTAAACCCAAGAAAATAAAATCAGGTAGACTTGTATCTGAATAGATATTACTTATAACTTTTAAACAGTGTTGAATTTTTAGTGGTACATTTTGGACGGTTACAGTGAGCAATAAGGTTCATAAGGAGATCAACACGGTAAAGGGAATGAGACGGAAAAAAGTCTTGAGCTTTATGATTTCGGCAAAGCTCTGAGAGCAATCGGGAACAAAAAGTGTGTTACACACTAAAAAATCCGGATAGTTAAGGTCCAATTTAGCATTAAACCTTTTTTTAGTAAAAATTTCGAGCACAAAGAAAACCCAGAATTTGAAAATGACCACGAAGCAATTAAATACAGGATCGATACCCATTTATGTTTTTTGATCTAGAATAAAAATGAGGAAAAGCTCACTAAGAGAGCATATATCCTTTGGCCAAAAGCTCGTGTGTCACCCACTGCCGTCACCCACTGTAATTGATTTGGAAACTTCAGAAAAGGGCGGGTACAGTTGTTTAACCTTTGGAGTCACATAGCCTTTTGAAGGGCTCAAGCCACTTTGAATCATCCAAAATTGTTGGCAGACACTTTTCTTGCAAATACATTTTAAAATCGGTGATTCACATCAAATAAAATAATTTTAATTTTTTTTCGCTTATAGGTTCAAATTTTATGGCGAGTTGATTGAAAGGCCATTTTTGTCTAAATCTTACTTCTGATAAAATAATTTTCGACTTGAAAATGGCACACACTTCTAACTGTAATGTTTCTTACTATTGTGTAGTGTTTTTGTCAGGTGGCTCGACTCGGGCCGCCATCGGGGTCGCGCGCATAGCATTATAGGCGGGACAATATAGCGAAAGAGAGACTTTTGACATCATAGCTTAGAGCCGATAATTAACAGGATTAAATTTTCGATTAAATTTTCGATTCCTTGAATTATTCTCTACAAAATACGAATTGTAGTTTTCTGAATTTCTAGTTTCACGGACTTAAAAATTCGAATTTAAATTTTCTACTAGAACATTTCTAGTTTTCAAGAAATTTGAAGTTTTAATGAAACGAATAAATGTGTCACAAATCCCAATATAAACTTCTTGCTCAAAAGTGCTGGTGAGACGATTTATGTTTTTCCGCCGTAAAGCCTCAATTGAGGTTCCTGAAGGTTGCTGGAGTACCAATAATTTTAGCATTTACTTGTCTCTGTATTTGTGTACCGAATTTTTCAGAAAAATAGGTAGCCAAATAAGACTGGTTTTTTCCGACCGCTTTCTATATAAAAATCATATATTTCCTTTTTTTGTGCTTATATCAAAACATTACGCTTTGCGTATTTTTCTTCTTTATTTTTAATAATAATTTTTTATACAAAACCAACCTTATATGATAATATAAGTTATATCCCTTTATCACACTTTGGTTACAATGCGTAGCCACAACGTTAAAATCACACGTTAAAAAGAGTAGTGGCTACGCATTCTAACCAAAGTGTGATAAAGAGATATGCAGTATTTTTGAGTCTCATACTGACAATTAAACACATAACCCTTTTACAAGCCAAAAAACGATCGGAAATATCATATTCACAGGTGATGATCGGTAGATATAATCAAAGAAAATTTTGTACGTAAAAAGTTGCGTACTGTGCAAAAATGAAATATGCGGGGTCATCGTCTTTTTCAGAAAAAATAGGCACTTTAAGGGGCCAAAGAAGATTATGTGCACTTTAAGGTGATGCACTTTAAGGGGTCAGGGACTGTAGTTGATTTTTACTGTAATCGGGCAGTATATCAAGCCACGTTAAAAGACTGTATTTTACCGCATGTCAGCATTTTTTGCTATTTATGGACTATAATAGAATCAACCTTCTAGCATAGATATTTTAAATAAAATTTTAACAAAACAGTTTTAAATCAACCTTCAAGGATTTATTATTATGTTGAGTAATATCTATTGTGAAAATATAATAAAGTAGAAATGATTAATCAGGTAAAGTGAATTTATTCTTAAGGGGTGGTCAACCCTGTATAACCTGATTTCTGACATTTTTAAATGTATTTTCTGGGAATAATAGATGTTCAATTCAGATAAATACCAACTATATCGATACCTCCACCCTTCAAGGCCTCTTGTGAGATATTTTCAAGTCCAAATATCTTAACCTACGCATAATATGACCGATTTAAAAAAAATCTGAAAAATCATGAAAATGAGATGCATTTGTCTAAGTGATATGCGATTGGTATGATTCTTATCTAGTTCTTCGCCACCAGACAATGCCCTTAAATCTGTAAACTCAATTTTGAAATTTTCTTCAAATGTAAGAAAATGGCAAAAAATCAAATAAAAACTTGATTTAGGGGCCCTCCCGAAAACGAGATCGATTTCTTTAACTTTTATTCAATGAGGATTAAACATACATATTATTAAAAGCAAAGACGAGGGGAACAACTTTGTAGGCTGCTTTTTTGCTTCGATTTCCTCCCACATCCCCAAATATTTTCGAAAAATTTTAGAATTTTGTTCAAAATGAATATCATTATTTAGAAAATGTCATAAATTTTGTTCTAGAGGCGCCACGGAGTTTTAATTTTCGGGGAAAATCTTAGAAGTGTCTGAATTTACAAAACAACTGTCTTGAATACATTCCCAATAATTTTGATATTTCGAGTTCGAATTGCATTGACCACCTCCTTAAACTTAGGTAACATCCGTATTTTATGGCTAATCACATTTAAAAATAATGACCCTCGAAATATAAGTCGATAAGGCAGCTTAAAGTATACATGTAGTTTTTTTTTGTAATGACAAAATTTGTTTTATCAAGAACTTTGACAGAACTACTTTTAATGTATTTTTAATGAACTTGATAATGTCTATTTACTTAAATCCTTCATTTTTTATAATACCAGATTAAATAGCAGGATATCAACGTATGCCAAAATAATATCAACAATGCTCAAAAAGAAACACAAGATATACGTATATCAAGTTCTTTCACCAGAATTCGTACACAAATTGTACCAGGGACTCATTTACAAAATCGTTACCGAGTTTTTAGCCATTATACCGAAAATTTGCACAGAGAATGCGTCAAGTTCAAAGATAAAATAACTAAAAATGAGATAAATTGCTAAGGTTTTCCTTTAACTCGTAGAGGATCGAAGCTTGATATAAGACAGGTATTAAATTGCCAATCAAAGATTCCGCTTATTAATTTGAAGAAAAAACGTTGAATTTTATATTGTTTCTAAAATGGGCTCTCAAAATTAATTCTCTAAATTTATCCGCTGAAATTCGTTCTGATTCTCATTATTTTTTAAGAAATTTGCATTTTACCCCGAATTTTTTGAACTTGAGTGTCAAATTTTTCAAAATTAGTCCTCATTATTGTATAGGCATCTAATTTCGCCTTTGCGTTCGTCCAATGAGAGCACCGGATATCACGAATCTGACCAATAAGCGCTTCGAAAATAAGTTCAAACACGAACGCGAAAGTAAAGGCTTAGGGATCCCCTTTATGTAAAGTACATTGTTACTATATTATAGTATTTTATAAAGAAAAAAAAATAAAAACAAAAATTTAACGAAAAAAGTTGTTTAAAAAATAGATATTTTTTCACTTAAAAAAAATCAAAATTTTTAAATTCGAAACTTCCGAACTTTACTCTTAACATTTGATTTTTCAAATATGACACACAAGATCAACTCTCAGAACTTGACCTCAGAATCTTAATCAACTTTTCACTTTTTATTAGTACCTTGGACAGTGATCAGTTTGGACAATACTAAAAGCTAGCTACAGCAAAATTTATTCAGCACATATTCACCTAATCCCTAGCAGGGCTTTAAGTACAATTGAATACTTCACAAAAAATAATTTGTTATTTAGACAAAGATGAGAGAATGGTCCCAATTTACTGAAAATGCGATAACGGACTTTAAAGCTGATGTATCTTCCGTTTTAAATCTTATTCAAGCGTCTTTCGAAGCCAGTAACAAAGTCAGAACCCTTGCCGCCGGATTAGTATACTTAAATGATTCCAAAGATCGCAGCGGGAGACCCTTGCTAACCCTACCTGCTACAAAAACAGTTCAAAACGTACCAGAAGCGCATTGGCAAGACGTTATATCCTATGTACTCAAAGGGCCTGCTAACAGGTTTGTACAAATATTGTGAAAAATAAAGTCGAGTCTAGTGTACCAATTTGGGTACACTAAGCACGAGCGTGCATTCTGTGCCCAAACTGGTCTGAATAAAAAAATTTGGATTCAGACCAATTTGGGTAAACAAAGTACGACCCCGAAAAATATGAAAATGTTGTGACTTTCGAAAATTTTTATTTTGCACGTAAGAATGTGCGTCTTGTCGATGAAAACATCACGTTCAACACGACTTTTACATCCAATTTACGAAATAATAAGTAAATTTAATTTATTACGGACAACAAAATTAAATGTATTTTTACAAACTCTTTCAGTTATTCTCAGATTTCCCAGATATTATTTTCAAAAGTTTACAAATTGTAAATAACAATGTTAACTTTACATACAAAGTTAAAATTTGCATAAAAGTAAATCCGCCAATAAAAATAAGAATTTGCGCTGGGTTTCAGATCTCTAGAAAGTCAAGTACAACCGCTAGAGGGCCATAAAGGTCACAGTTTGAAAATGTATATCTCCGCTTAAGGGGGTTCTATAGGCAGCTTATATTTTTTGTAATGTAAATCCAATTGACTGGATTTTACAATTTTTAATCTCCGCGTATTCTGTTTAATTATATAAATAGATAAAAATTTCAAAAAATTTAATATTTTGGAAGTTTTTTTTATAAAATTCGAAATAAGCTTATTTTGAGTATATAGGTTCTATAGGCAAGTCGTATCTTTCTAACTAAACGTTTTCTAGCTAGAGGTCTGATTTTACGATTTTTGAACTCAACGTGGCTTTTTTAGTCATAAAAACTAAAAATCGGAAAAAAATGGCAAAAAATTTTGAAAAAAATATTAAAAGTGTCGAAAATAAAAAATGTTTTCTGCTTGGCGCTCGAACGGTTAAATATTTCGCCATAGGTTTATAATACCGTTTCCAGAAACATTTAACTAGCAGATCGTTGGCACACTTGAAATGTCATACGATGACATTGATGTCAAAAATAAATTTTCAAATCGTACTCCTAGGAGTTAAAAAATGAAATCGTACATCAGACACAACAATTTTGTTGACAATTTTACAAAAAATTATAGTGCACGGAAAAATAGTTGCCATGTAGCATGAAAAAAAAATACAATTTCGACACAAATTTTTCCGCCCTTTGAATTTCGCAGATAATGTCAAATTTTGAAACATTTCCTGAATAGGAACGAAAAAAATATACGGCCTTTTCAAAGACATTTTTGCTCCGTTAACCTCATTTACCGGTTGGTTCAACATGCTATCTTGAAAATATAATTTAAAACGTCTTCCAGAGATTACGAACTAACGTATCAAATGTTTTATTCACTTCCTATGTCTATGCCGAGAGAAATAAGCAATTCAAAAAGTTCCTTTTCCTATAGAACCCTTAAGGGGGTGTGGGTGTAAATGAAACAAGCGTTGAAGAAAAACGTCTTTTATTCTTGAATTCAGCTGAGAAAAGAATTACGAAAATCAACCAATATTTTCATTTCGTCTGCGTAGGCGACAACGCAAGACAACCAACAAACCATAACAACAACCCTTCTAACTGGAATAATATAAACTGAATTATTTTACTTATAAAAAAAAAACAGAGATAATTTTTTCAACCTATTTTCCGGGAAATGTATGGCAACATTTCATACGATTCTTAACTCCCGTAATGTCTTTTGCGCCATCGATGGCGCAATGGCCTTATAATCGCAATTTAGGACCCTTAACATATATGAATGAAAATTACAAGTGATCGATCGACTATTTGAATAATTGACGTTGTGGCTTTTTTTTTTCGAAACTTTTACTGTATTACAGTACTTATTTTTTGCAAAAAAAAATTTAAATTACAAAAAAAGGCTTGAGCGGGACAGAAAAAAAAAATCTAAGACTTTTTTCCCACCACACCATAGCCCAAATGATCACGTGACCGTATATTCAAAGAATAAGGTTGGCCAAAATAGTACTGTTTTTTTTCAAAAATCACTTAAATCAATTGTTGAAAGAAGTAAAGTGGTTCTTTAGAAGTTTTTAAGACTTTTCTCCATTACACCAAAGACCAAAACGATCACATGACCTTCAAATTAGGAAATAAGGTTTTGGTGAAAGTAAACAAATAGTGATCAAATTACGCCGAAAAATTTTTTGGGCCAATAAACACATAATTAAAAAGTTTTGAACATAATAATATTTCCAAACACGTCACGTGATCTATTTTTCGAGAAATAAGGATTTATCTCATGACATATTTCAAACCTTATTTTTGAATTATTTCGTCACGTGATTTTATTCGGACTTTGATGTGATGAGAAAAATGTCTTAAACACGTTTGAAGTTGACCCTGGATTTGTTTGACGTAATTTGAGTACTTTTCCAAATTACTGTAATATGCCTTTCTTTCCAAATTTACTCAAATCACGTGGAAGACCCCTTAAAAGAATCGTCAGGAATTTCTAAGATTTTTATTGCATTTAAATTGGCCTCCGGCTTAAATGAGCATTTCTAGAGTCCAAACTTCCGGAAAACTGATTACATAATAATGCGTAGGCGAAAGAAAGAAGAGAGATTGATAAATTATTTTCATGCGCGAGATAATCCATAGTTTAAAGAATTTTATTTTACATGAGAATGGCGATGAAAAATTCCATTTTTTTTGCAGATGCAATACCAAATTGGTGGCGGTTTAATATTTAAAATATGAAAATGTCAAATTAACCCTAAATTCGTCTTATTTATGCACTTGTTTCTGAGAATCGGCAAAAATGAGAGAGTACTTTATCGAAACATCTTGTTTATTCAATTAAAGCAAAATTGATCGAGATTTTACAATTTTTGTGTTAATTGAGAACATATTTTACCAGTTTTTCGATGCCGCACCGGTGAGCCATCCTTCACCAAATAAAAAAATTTTACTTGCAGTTGACAGAGAAGGTTTTAACTCCCGTATTTTTTTCTCATTTATTCTTATCTGCCCGTTATCGACCCTTCCAGTCAGCTGGAGGAGAGGGCTATTTCCCCAGCAATTCCAACATTCTACACCACAACCCCTTAAGGGGGTGTGTAAGTGATTTCTGACATTTTGGAGGCTTGGTACGGCTAAACTGATGACGGTAGAACATTTCTCATCAATGCATATGAAAAATCTATCCTTGATCTCGCGATTTCATTAGACAGTTCAGTACCACTCCCACCTCATCTGGTTTAACCGCGGTTAAACACGTCCCTCAGCTTTTTTCAAAGAAACAAGGATCCTAGAGCTTATATCGAAGTTTTGAGATTTGGTGAGAATCCGGAAAATTGTCTGAATTTCAGTGAATGGGAGCTATTTTTTTTTATTTTTGCCTCAGAGGTCAGCAATCTGGTTGAATATGCCGAAAAATGTTTTTTTCGACGTTTTGATACAGGGCTTTTTCTGTGGAAATGACAGAAACGTCATTTTCGGAATATAACAAGCCCAAGGGTTGGTGAACATCAAATGGGAAGCATTTTTTTAATTTCGGCCTGATTGGCTGTAAATCGACAAAAAAGTGCGCGAAATCGAAAATTTTGAACATAAAAGTGAGAATTAGAAAATCTAAGTGCCACTAAAAATTCCTTGTATACGATTTGCTGGAACGATATTAGCAACTATGGTCTCATTTTAAACACAGCGAATTCTAGAAAAAAAAATTGGGTTTTTCTATAAATATTTCGTTTTGCTCTCTGTTTGTGTTGAAAATGAGACCATAGTTGCTAATATCGTTCCAGAAAATCGTATACAAGGAATCTTTTGGTGGCATTAAGATTTTCTAATTTTCACTTTTATGTTCAAATTTTCGATTCGCCGCACTTTTTTGTCGATTTACAGCCAATCAGGCCGAAATTCGAAAAAAATACTTCCCATTCGATGTTCACCAACCCTTGGGCTTGTATATTCGAAAATGACGTTTCGGCATTGCCCACAGAAAAAGCCTTGTATCAAAACGTCGAAAAAACACCATTTTTCGGCATATTCAACCAGATTGCTGAGCCCTGAGGGAAAAATCGAAAAAAAAGCTCCCATTCACTAAAATTCAGACAATTTCCCAGATTTTTCCAAAATCTCAAAATTTTCCGATATAAGCTCTAGGATCCTTGTTTCATTGAAAAAAGCCAAGGGACGCGTGTTTAACCGCGGTTAACCAGGTGGTTGGTTGGTTTGGTGCTCAAGTGGCAAATGGAATCCCGAGATTGAGGATAGAGATTTCAATAAAATTGTCAGCTACTTCTCAAAAATGAAAAAACCGTTTTGAAATTGCCCATGTTTTAAGCTTGAGATTTTTATTTTTTCGAAAAATATTTTAAGAAAAATTCTAAGGTTGAGCAATGCTCAAATGAGCATAGGCAATTAAATTGCCGCAATTTCAAAAACGGTTTGTCATTTTTAAGCAGTAGCTGACAACTTAAAACAAAATTTGGTACTAAAGATAATATTTATTGGGCTACAATAATTGTAGTACAATTAATATAATAATTACAAAAAATTGTAGCAGAATAAAGTTTTGCCGTTCCTACTCTAACATAAACTTTTAAAATTAAGACGGTTTCCAAGTTGGCAATCAAAACGCCATTTCATATGAGAAATAAATTGTTTTATTTATTTCGCGAAACGTTGTTAAATAAGTTATTAAAAATATTTTATTTATGGTTTTTTTTTTATTTAGCGAAACGTTGTCAAATAAATTATTAAAAATATCTTATTAATGATAATATTAATTTGTATGCTGACTGGCCGCTCTTAGTCTCGATTTTGGCCTCGACAGGTGACAGCCTAGACTGGCGATATTAAAATTTGTAATCATATATTCTTTGCAACGTTTCAAGCTTGAAAATGCGATGTGATTTTACGGTTTCAAAACTACAAAAAATACAAAGTCTAGAACAGTAAGTCACATTGTCACTTCTTTAAATGTGGGCATAAAAACTCCAACTGTTCTAGACTTTGTATTTTTTGCATTCGTGAACCTGTAACGTCACTTTTTTCAATCAGCTTGAAAATACAAAAAGCGAAACGTTGCAAAGAATAAATAATTAAACATTGTAAACATATTTTTCCTCGTGATTTAATGTGGGTTGAAAGGTTATTTACCAATCAAGTCTTTTTATTACTCTAAAAATTAAAAATATTAAGTTTGATTAAATAACCATATGTTTAGAAATGACACTTCATTTGTGGCAATTATCGATCGTCGTCAAAACAATTGGAGTTCAGTTCGAGACGTTTTGTTCCAGTTACGCATCTCAAAGATCAAGCTTCGATACATCCTAATTCTTCGTCCCTCCGGGTTTCAAGCCGTTTTCTCCGAGGCCACTTTTCGATTTATTGATCTTGGCTTTGACCCTTCTAGCGAACTTAAAATATTAACCCATCAAGACCAGCTGCTGGAATATTGTGCCAGGAAAGTGGTTTTCTATGCAATTTGAAACTATTTGAACGAGGCAGTTTAAACTTTAAATTAAAACCCTCACAAAGTGCAAAAGGTTAAAATTGAGTTTGAATTTTTAATAAATCTTATAATTTATAAATGAGTAAACTTAGCATTTTTAAATATACTTGAACTTTTTCGATTCTGAATTATACTTGAACTGTTTTAAATAAATGATGTGCAGATAAATTATTTATTTTTGACCTAGTTAACGTCGTATTATTTTCCCTTATTTGAAAGGTAAATTCGATAATTTGGGAGTGGAGTGGTTTTAGCGATAAAACTCTAGTGAGCGACGCAATTAGTGACGCGTTAACTAAAAAAGAAGAACTTCACCATTTTACAGCCCATTTTTCATTTCACATAACGTGTTGACTAGACCGGTCACAAATTTAATAATTTATGTCGAATATTTTCGTATTAAATTTCTGATTTCGCAGGCTTTCCTTCTTAAGCCGTGGTAATCAAATAATATTTTATATCATTTGTAAGTAAACTACATTTTAATATGATAAACTTTCGATTTATTCAATCATTCTCAAATCTAATTTGTGTGAACACTATTTTTCGTAGGTTTAGTGGGAGAAATTGGGCAATACTCTACTTAGTAGAGTCTACTATTGCCTAATTACTACAACTAAACCAGCAGAAACTATGATGATTGAATAAATCGAAAGCTTATCTTATAGAAAATAATTCTAAACAGAAAACATTACGTTTTGTTCCCGTTAGAAACCCAACTATATTTAGAAATGAAACATTGTATATCTTAAAAATCATTTTTTTTAGTCTGAGCTAAAAAGCTATAAAATACGAAACTGTGATTCAGTTACTGTATGTAAAATTATTTTAAAGGTATAAAAATAACAATAAAGTTTACTGTGCAACACACAGTCTGTGCTGCTCAAAATCATTTTGATAGGGTCTTAAAACAATCTAAACAAAATAAATAACGATAAATTGACTGTGGTCATATAAACCAACAAATTTTGGTGGTCTGAAAAAATAACGCTCAAAAATAAAACTTTTTAAAAGCTTTAGCCATTATTTTTAATGAAGTTTATGGTAAAAACAAGGTGCGAAATGATGCTATTAATATTGTATATAAACGTGTTCATGAGCGGACGTTTTCTAATTAATGCAATTTTTTTTCTGAGTTTCAAATTTAGACTTATTATTAATTTTTAATAAAGACAAAAAATCAAGAAAAACCTAATTACGAAATTCACTCGGGAATAGAAAATTATCTTGTTGGCGAGCGTGAATATGTCTGATAAACAGGTGATTAACTGTGGTTTAAGTCTGGGCAATTATAGATATGTTTTTTTACTGCTGGTTTTCAGTGAACTTAAATGATCTATCAAAAAACGTGTTTTTAAAATTTGATTTATTGCAAAATAATCAGGACAAGTATCATTTGGTTTGGAAATAGCATCAACTAAAAAGCTCCAATTATTGTACTTGTATCTTGGAAACTGTAACAGTTTAACTGTTTTATTGCGGGGGTTCGATTACACATGAATAGCTCTTTCGCTCGAGAATGCCGCTGATTGGCTAATAAGCCTACGATTTTTGTACAAAAATAATGGTCTGCAAGATTAGTATTGTAATAACTGCAAAACAAATATTTACCCAAAATATTTTAAGAAATGTCAACAAAATCAATTATAAATGTACTCGTTCATTTTTTAATCAGATTTTTTCTTGGTTTGCAGGTGGCCGCGTTAAATACCAAAGCACTTTTTCCAGATTTAAGAATTATTGGGTATGTACCAATTAGAGTGTGGTCAATAAGGAACCTATCACCGAATAAGAAACCTATCGCCATGTGAATAGTTTTTACAAAACTACCAAAGACGATTGTAGTTCACTTTCTACTGTATATTATACAGTATACACCTATTAAAAGTCTTCTAAGGAGTCAAATGTGTCAGCAAAAGAAAATAGTTTCACCAGAATTCTCCTCAAATTGAATTTAATAATAATTGCATAAAAACCTCTCCAGATCCGAATTAAGCGATGAACTTGGTGGGACTCGAGCCTGCTCTATCGACAAGCAGCTGCAAATCGTTGTTCATCTCGAAACATATTCTTCAAAGATAAAAACTTTCCTGGCAAAGATGCAGACGTATGTTGATACAATCAATTTGGTCGAGATACCAAACGTTAAGGGGATTAATATTTCAGAATTGTTCTTAAGGGTCGGCAGTGAAATGCCATACTAGTTGTTTTCTTATGGGAAACAGTTGTTCTACGATAAATTTTTTGAGACACGATTTTCTTGAAAGTTGAGGAATTTCCTAGACAAAAAAATTGGAATATTTTTTTTTCTTTATTTCGACCACAAGGTTGCCAAAAATAAAATTCATGCAGTTTTGGCCTAGTAGTACTCAACTGTACTGCTCCCCAAGCGTTTTATTTGTTTAAAAGATAGTAAAATGTTGATATTTGTATATCCCTTTAACACCTTTCGATTAATCTAGGCTGTGCTGGCTGAGGGAGCGGCTCCTTAGGAGCCAATCCTAACACTCCTAAGGCCCCTCCTAGCCACTCATGAGGCCGTTTTTCAGCCCGCACATCCTAGATTAATCAAAAGTTGTTAAAGAGGTATATCATATATGTACTTGTGTGGATGTAAATGACCAAGAAATTATCTATTTTTTTTTCACCATCAAATAATTTGATTCAAAGTTTACGTTAAATTAACGTCGTTAATAAATTTTATCTTGAAACTTACAAAACTTATATCTCAAAAATCTGAAAGATGCTCACGCGAAACGTTGTTTAATAAATTTTACAAATTAAATTAATAAATTATAGATGTTTTTAGAAAAAAAATAGAAAAAATCGATTTTTGACTTTACTACCTACCTACTAAAATTTTCATTTATCCCTAAGTTAATCTTTTGTTACTTTTTAGTAACCGATAGGCAGATTGCCAATAAATAAGATTTTTTGTAATAAAATTAATTTTTAATGCGACAGAAAAGTTATTTCTTAGAATTAGAGGTTTTAATTTTTTTTTCAAATATCAATTTTCTTTTTAAATGAAATTACAAGAATTCAAAATGGTTCAAAACTTTTGAGCTGAAACTTCCCCTTTATTGAGTAACTATAATTTCAATTCGCAAAAAAACGCCAAAAACAAGGCAAGTGCCCGAATACAGATGAGAAGCCCGATTCAATTTATGCAAAATGCGTGAAGATGATTGGGCGAGGTGGACTTTATTATGCTTTAGTATACAGTATGTGTTTTTTTTACTCCGGTAATGGCAGACAGCTTTGAAGCCAATTCCCGCCGATTAAAAATTGCAACAGGGCCCATTATTTTTTTAAACCCTCGCAATCGACGAAAACTCGGCTTTCAAAATATAAATTATATTATTATAATCCACCTTACCATCTTTTATTGGTGACAATTGGCTTCAAAGCCGTTTGCCATTTCCGGAGTAAAAAAAATACATACTGTACGTTTCAGCCAATCAGTGTACCGCATCATTCCCGGAAAATTTAGCAATTGAATCGGACTTCTCGTCTGCATTATGGGTGGAGATCCATAGACGATTTAAAATAAGGAATTTCAAAAATAAAAAATCGGTTTTAATGTGTTCAAGCTATCTTGTAGAGAATTTTTTCTGGTCATTTTAATTTTTTTTACGAAAAATTTCAAAAAAAAATCGATTTTAAGGTCAATTTTTCGTGATTTTACAGGTAGTATGTGATCCAGTTCTAGCGAAGCCGTATGAAATGCTAGAAGGCTGATTTTTTGGCCAGTGAAAATTAAGCGTTTTCGGTTACCCATTTTTTCATTGAGGGTCGGCGACCCATATTGACCTCTAATGACCGGTCAAAGTTCAAGGTCAATCTCAAGTTCATCGTATAGACTTGTAAGTACCCCAAAATAATCGGAAGGGTCGACTTTCTGCATGAAACGTATTCAGCAACTAGGGTCAATAATGTACTGAAAGGTCGCTAGAGAACAAACACTTTTTTGCTCTCTAGTTTTTGCTCTAGAACTGGATCACATACTACCTGTAAAATCACGAAAAAAATGACCTTAAAATCAATTTTTTGAAAATTTTTCATAAAAAAAAATCCTACGTCTTAAAATGACCAGAAAAAATTCTCTACTAGAAAGCTTGAACACATTAAAACCGATTTCTATTTTTGAAATTTCTTATTTCAAATGGTAATATATATCGATCGTTGTTGATAAGATTGTTGAATAAAGACTATTTTAATCAGACACAAAAAAGGAACCTCATTTTCCGAATCTAAAATTGGCATTTTTATTTCATTTTGGTTGTCAGCCCGCATAATGCGTAATAATTCATACATGACTAACGAATCCTGAAAACAAGCTCACTCAATTTAGCTTTCTAACCCCAAAAATAAAATCTAACGTATAATTTATCACCAATTAATCTTGACATATTTTTAACTTGCCCTTTATTAATCCTATTAAAGACGAACGGCAATGTATAATTCAAAAAGAAGCTCAAAATCATCAATTTCTAGGTAAGACTTTAATACCTGACGCCAAATTTTAGCCCTGAGTCAGGGCCCCTGACGTGTCGGTAATCTCAACAAAACTTATATCTTAAATCCGAGAAATTCAAGATTTTAGATTCTCACACGGAAATGAATACTTGTGGAGATTTATGTTATGAGTAGCCAATGAGCGCGCGCCTAAAACTGAATTGACCAATCCTGTGGCCGTTCCCTCTACCGAACTCTAGATTGTTGTTCTCGATAAATTAATTAACACGAGTTGAAAATACTTTTTTGTTGGACATACAAATTTTTGTAGAACGAACGCTTTAGATAAAGAATGTGATAACAGAACCAGTATAAATTTTATACTATTAATAATTTACAATAGATCAGCATTATCAAATTAAATATACATGTATGATAATGGTGAATCACCGTTGGTGATATTAAAAAATAATTTAGCATCACAATAATTGATCTGAATTATTAATTTGGTTTTGGGACACTTCACATATCTTTAATTCGGGAAGAGGGCCCATTTTTTGTAAATCATTCTAAAATTTTGCCTAGATTTACTAAAAATGGGCCCTCTGCCAGGATTTTAGATATAATACGCGGTAATTTCCGGAAAGTTTTTTTCGAGATGGTAGTCGATTCATGCAAAAAATATTGATTTATTTGTAAGTCATCTGTGTAAGCTTAGACTCTTGTCTGACCTTTACACAGATATGTGAAGTGTACGAAAAGTTCAATTTTTTATAATTTATAAAATATCGAAATTTTTGTTGTCTCTATTTCCGATGTGCAAGGGAAATATGTCATTTAGGATGTCTCAATCTTCGAAGTGTTTTTTTAAACATTATACAGTGGTTGACCACTTAAAGCTCCATAGAACTTTGGTCAAAAAGGGGGGTTTTAAAACGGTCAGGGGGGCATAGGCCAGGGGGGGGGTTATAAGTGGTCACAGGCCAGGGGGGTTATAAAGTGGTCAAAAGCTTTTTGGGTCTGAGAAAAGTTTCTGAGAATGCATTTCTCGAGAATTTTTTATTCTAGATATCTGAACTTTATTTTTGCTTTTTACAAAAAAGTGCTTTGAAAAGTGCTTTTATTGCTAAAGGTATATCGATCATTAGCCTGGGTGACTTTAAAAACTTATTCCCTATTCTTTTAACAGGCAAATAAGTTTTTAACGTTACCCAGGCATAATGATCGATATATTATCAAAGCATACACATTCACCAAAGTAACGTTACAGTCCTCGCTCCCTGACTGGTACAACCAGGGGTAGGCACAATTGGATCGGATCGGTTGGATCAGATCGGAAAAATCGATCCGATCCAATTTTTTTGAGAGGGCTACAAGAAATGCATTTTATTATATCTCGCAACAAAAAGAACATTTAAAATATAGTTTGAAATTGAAAATTTTCAATGTAAAATAAGAAAAATTGAAAATTTTCAATTGAAATTTTGAAAAATTGCAAATTTTTTTAAAAATCATTAATGAAATCGGAATTAAACTCAAAAATAGGTGATAACTAGGCTGTCACTTGTGGAGACCAAAATAGAGGCTTAGAGGGGTATCAAAAATCCAAGGAGGCCATTCTGAATAATTTTTTACCAAAAAAAATTTGAAATAGTTTATGAAAATTTTTAAAATATTTTCGAAATTTTTTTCAAAATTTTTCAAAACCCGGAATTTTCAAATGACCGGAAACGACTGCATTTGAGTATCAAACGGAAGAGAAAAAAATTTTTAAGACTTCTGGCTGAAGAATAAAATTTCAAAAAAGAAGGATTTTTCATAATATCAAAATTTCAATTTTCGACGATGAGTCATTATATATCTCTGAAACCGGAAGTTGACAACGAAATTTTGGTTATTGATACTTTTTGGAGAGGGTCAATAAAGCTGTGTGCCAAAATTTATAGATTTGAAGTTTGAAACCTTTCCGGCGAAGGGCTAAAATGTGAAATAAAAATTTTCTTCGCATTTTTGAAACTCTACAACTCTCCTGCGAAAAAGGCATGTGAAAAAAACTCAACTAAGGCCTCAAATGACTAGGTGCATGTACACAGAACATCAATGCAGTCAAAAACCACAAAATGTTGAAATATTAAAAAAAATAAAAACGAAAAAAATTCGAAAAATTATGAAATTTTTTTCAAGTTTTTGATGAAAAAAATCGGAGCTTACATTTGAATCATTTTTTATTTAACCAGAATGTAGCTATGATTCATTAATCAAGCGAACAATTTTAAAGCCCGCAAAAATATTTAATCGTAATTTTTATTTATATTTGTGGAAAAATGAACCCCAAATGAAGGCCGATAAAAGGGCATTTTATGATGTTTCTTTAATTTTGTTGAAAATAGCCCCAAATCGGCCGAAGGCCGATAAGGGGATATATATTTTTAATTAAATTTAATGAAAATGAGCTCCAAATCGCCCGAAAGTCGATAACGGAGATTTTATGTTTTTTATTTAATTTTGTTGAAAAATGAGCCCAAAATCGGCCGAAGGCCGATAAAAGAGATTACGTTTTTATTAAATTTTGATGAAAAATGAGCCCCAAATCGCCGAAGGCCGATAAAGGAGATTTTAATTTTTTATTCATTGTTAAAAAATGAGCTCCAAATCGCCGAAAAAATGAGTTCTAAATTTTCAGAAAACTTTAAAATTTTGAAGATTTTAATAAATAATTTAAAATTAAAGTTTCATTCGGAAAAAATGGGCCAATTGAAGGGAAGTTTTCAAATTGAAAACAATTATCTAATTTTGAAAGAAAATTAAGAAATTCCATAGAAAATTTGATGATTTTTCAAAAATTATATTTTTTTAATTGAGTTTATTTAATTGGCCAATTTTTTTTTAAATAAGAATTAAAATCAAAAAATGTCAAATTTAAAAAAACTCAAATTAAAAAAATTTCAAATTTTAGAAAAAATATCAAATTTTATATGGAAAATAATTTCTTTCAAATTAGATAATAATTCAATTTTGCAAACTTCTTTTCAAATTGGCCCATTTATTTCGAAATAAAACTTAAATTTTATACTTCAAATTTTCAAAAATTGAAAAGGTTACTTAAAATTTGGAACTCATTTCGGCCGATTTGGGGCTCATTTTTCATTAAAATTAAATTAAAAATATAATATCCCTTTATCGGCCTTTGCCCGATTTGGGTACATTTTCAACAAAAATAAATAAAAAAATAAAATCTCCTTATCGGCCTTCGGCCGATTTGAGGCTCATTTAAAAAAAAAAATTAAATAAAAAACATAATATCTCCTTTATCTGTCTTCGGCCGATTTGGGGCTCATTTTTCATTAAAATTAAATTGAAAATATAATATCCCCCTTTATTGGCCTTCGCCGATTTGGGGCTCATTTTTCAACAAAATAAAATTAAAGACATAAAATCTCCTTTATCGGCTTCGGCCGATTTTGGGCTCATTTTTCAACAAAATTATAAAAACAATAAACCCCTTTTATCGGCCTTCATTTGGGGTTCATTTTTCACAAATATTAATAAAAAAAAATAAAATTTAAATATTTTGCGGTCTTAAAAATTGTTCGTTATGATTCATGATGTCATAGCTACATGCTGGTGAAATAAAAATGATTTAAATGTGAGTTCCGATTTGTTTCATCAAAAACTGAAAAATTTAATAATTTTTCAATTTTTTTTTAATTTATTATTTATTTTTAATATTTCAACATTTGTGGGTTTTTGACTGCATATAAATGTTATGTGTAATGCACCTAGTCATTTAAAGCCTCACTTTAGTTTTTTTCACCTGCTTTTTTTGCAGGAGAGTTGTAGAGTTTCAAAAATGCGAGAAAATATTTTTTTTCCACATTTTAGCCCTTCGCCGGAAAGGTTTCAAAACTTTAAATTTAATAAAACTTGGCACACAGCTTTATTGAACTCTTCTCTCTAAAGTATCAAATGAAAAAACATTTCGTCGTTAACGTCCGGTTCCAGAGAATATATAATGACTCATCGTCGAAAATTGAAATTTTGATATTATGGAAATCCTTCTTTTTGAAAATTTATTTTTCAGCAAGAAGTATTAGAATTTTTTTTCTCTTCCCTTGATACCCAAATGCAGTCGTTTCCGGACTTTGAAAATCCGGATTTGAAAAATTTTGAAAAAAATTT